>ONZH01004784.1:0-65253 GCA_900303285.1 Rhinella marina | reverse complement strand
TCGCGGCGATGACTTAGGTTAAATGCTCAGGTTATTTCTTTACTTGAAAGGAGCAATATTGGTATCTTGAACTTTCAATAGTGGTGATATCTAGATAATCCCTGTTTTCATACGGACTTCCTCCAAATTATAGCACTGCTGTTTACACCAGACGCGTTTCAGGGTTTAAACCCTTTCTTCATTTTTAAAAAATGAAATAACTTTGTAAGTAGTCGTTATTATAATGTCATATCATTTTGTGTCTATACCTGTTTTGCAGATCCATGTGTTTCCACACTGCCCGAAACCCCTGAAGACGCTCGTAAGAGCGAAACATGTCGGGGGGCACGTGTAGATAGGATTTTAGCCAGAGTCACAAAGGGAAGCCCTAAGCGAGCCTAGTGATTGGGAAAGCAACCAATAATAAACTCTGTGTTGTGGTACAGGCGCGCAGTACCAATATAGACACGGTGAAAGATTGGCATATGTGATGTGGCTCCAGGGCAAATATTAGAGAGGCCTTATGAAAAATAGGCAGAAATAGATGACATTAAATAGCAAGTCTGATAATTTTAAAATCACTGAGTAAGGGTGAATAGAGTAATGAACTGTCAAGTAATAAAAGTTAAGTTTTAATAAAAGGGAAGTAAGCACACGTCAAGGATGGGTATTAGTTGCGTGAGCAAATTGTAAATAAAATACATTTCCATGGTAGACACAACCAGTTTATTCTGTGCAGTCATATTGTTATTCATCTGCGCCCTACTTTTTACTAAACTTTTAAATGTCTGCTATGTTAGGAAAAAGTAAGGGAATTCATATGAAGAAGTCTGGCTGCAGGATCTGACTACACAGTGTTTGTTGTCTGTTACCATGGATGGAGACAAAGATCTACATAGGAACTACAGCATAATATAAAATGGTATGACATTTTTAATGCAGACTCTTTGCAAAGCTGCTTCATTTTTTATTTTAGATATACTGGAGTAATTAAAATGGTTGCAAAGTTATTCATATCTTGCCACTCTACATTGTTTGAAAACAAAAATCCACAGCCCAGGTGGGAACGCGGTGCAAATCTGCTCTGCTTCATTCTTTGTGGTAATGTGGAGTAGATAAGTATTCATTTTGTTCTTATGCGACATCATTCTGTGTTGGGAAGCACTTATCATACAGTGTTATATCACCTATGTGGCCATGAGGCGGTTTTGGGGACACTAAAGAGGCATCATAATGTGCGGGTGCACTAAGGAGGCATTATTCTGTATCAGGGGCACTAAAGGGGCATCATACTATCTCAGGAAACCATGGGGGCTTCATTATTGTCTGGTGTAGAGGGCACTAAGAGGACATTCTCACTGTGATTGACACTAAGGGGGCATCATTACTTTTCAGTGGGAAGTAAGGGATTGGGAGGGATTAGAGGCATGGCTTAATGTAAGAAAAAAAACTACAACAACGCAGTTTGCGCATGATTATCTCTCTTTGCATTGTAGAAAATTCGGGTGGTACAGTGTATGTCTCTGTTGATCTCCTGTGTTGTGACACAGTTCGTTCTGATAACACTTCTAATTTCCAATGCCTGATTCTCACCTCTTCCCATAAAAGTCCCCTCACACATGGCGTATACACATAAAAATTTCCCCAACAGAATTGCGTGTGGAAAATCTCCATTGTTTACATAGAAACAAAGCGGATTAAATTTAAAAAATTTCATCTGCACACTCGGAAACTTTCTGCAGCAAAATCTGCATATAACTGGTGTGGATTTTATGATTAGAAGAAAGTATGTTATACAACAATGTACATTATTGACCTAGTTCATCACTGGTTTATCTCACTGTGCATGTGCTGCTTGCCCAGAAAACACAGTAATAATCCCCATCATCATTAGCCTCTACTCTACTGATGGACAGTACAGCTGATCCGCCTGATATGGATCCTGTGAATCGATCTGGTATTGATGACGGTCTCAAGTTGTGGTTATCGTTACCATTACTACTGACTATAAGTTTAGGAACATTTCCAGCTTCTTGGTATACCCAGATTGGATAGTTTGATGCAACTACTGAGCCTCCACTTAGACGGCAGATGAGCCGGATGTTCTCACCAGGAGACACTGAAACTGTCCTGTCTTGAAGAATTGTAGACTGGGCAACAGAATCTGAAAGATGAGCAATACATTATTTGTTATAAAGAGTAGAAGGGAGAAATATCTTCAGTTTCTTCACACATACAGATCTTACATGAACAAGTGCTGATAGCACAGAGGATCAAAAACCAAGACATGATGGAAAAGAGGAAGTAGATTTGGTGAAGCAAATAAGTATACTAGATGCAGGTTCTCTGGGGACTTTATAAAACCACATAAGATGAAGGTGCGGCCTTGCAAGCAAATGATCGTAGCCCTGAGTTGCAGAGGTATTTACCGACAAACTGGAAAGCGATAATGAACCACAAAGATTGTAAGTAAAATATGTCTATAGCTCTATAGGAGCATATCAGTATTCCTATAGGAGTCTATAGGAATACTGATATGAACAGTATTTTTTTTTCAGAAACTGTGAAAAACACCTTTTTAGCACACCTAAATCAGCTCTGTGAAAAGACTCCACAGGTTGTAGTCCTCTGGTAACAGAGGCTAATAAAGTCAGTCAGATCCGATATTTTGGTGTAAACAGCCAGTGTTGGCAAACTCCTACAACAGCACCATTTTCCTGATATGATATGGGGGTCTTATGTGAGGTCCTGATTTGAGGTCTGATGATAAATATTTTTTTCTTATTTTTCTCCTCTAAAACCTGCTGTGTGTCTTATCATCAGGTTAGTGTGTGTGTGTATGTGTATATATATATATATATATATATATATATATATATATACACACACACTATTTATGCTATTTATGCATTAGTCTCCATATGTACATGTACTTATAGTCACATACTAGATATGAGTTGGCTAGAAGTCTATATTCAGTAGACAGTATATTGTTGAAATCTGTCTATGTGTGTATATATATATATATATATATATTATATATATATATATATATATATATACTTTCAGGAGCATTCTGTTGTCTTCAGTTCAGTTTTGCCCCCATTGACAATGAATGGGGACAAAACTGAAGTGTTTTATTCCGGGAATTGAGCCCCTATGACGGAGCTCAATACCGGAATTCCATAACGCTAGTGTGAAAGTAGCCTTAGGGTTTATGTTTATGCTTTGTTTGGATTGCTGTAAAAGTGACAATAAAAGCTGGATGTGGCCAGTTTGCACCGGAATCTGCAGTGTTGGAGTAGCTTCTTGGGGTGTGCCAACCGTCTAAGGTGAGAAGACGGCGACCCTGGAGAGCTAAGTGACCCCAGGTTGTCACATATGGTGGAGGATGAGGGCATGAAAATGGCACACGAAGCTGGGTGCTGCAGCTATTAAATGGCCAGAAGCTTATTGTGGAAAAGCTGTGTCTGCAAGGAATTGCTGTGTGGAGCTTAAAGGGCCAGAAGCCCAAATTTAAAGAGACTGTGATCTTTGCTGATGAGACTGTGATGTCTGCGGTGCAAAGGAAATGTGAATGCTGAGTTTGTCTCTAGAACGAGAGAGAGAGACATCTGAAGGCTGTGGTCTCTGATTAAAGTGGACTTGTTTGCTAAAAAGTCTGTTGCCATGGGTCTCATTGAAGAATATGTGAGACGGTTGTGGCAGATAAAACGGCAGGAAAACCTGCGGTTTGATGCAGAGCGGGAGGCTTTGGAGGCGCAAAGGCAGTTGGCTCTTGAGAGAAAGTCTTCAATGCTGAGTGGACACTTTGTAAAGGTTCAAGGTGTCTGTGATGTGCCTGGAGTTCCCGAAAAAAATATGTTGAACGTTGCTAAGGGCAACCAACCGAAGCAGAGTGAGATGGAGAGAGGTTTGGCTCTCAGGAGTTAATATGTTCCCTGTCAATGTGTACAGAGTCCTAGAGAGGATGTGTGGAGGAGCCATAATGCTGTTGTTAGGAGCAACCAACCACTACAGCATGCGGTTGTCCAGCAACAGAGAGAGCGCTGCCGGAGACGCTATCAAGTGGGAAAGTGTGCACCTGATTGTCCTTTGGTCAGGAGGCCAGAGAAGTTACAGAAGAAGACATGCGAGTTGTTGGTGGGTGGAATCCCACTACTGGTTGATCTGGATTGTCGCCAAAGAGTGTCACAGGTACTTCCAGAGGTACTGATGTTCCTTAAGACGGGTCCAGAGACTAGTAAGACTGTATTTCTTGCTTTTGTGACTGATTATGGAACTGTAAAACATGAACTGTTAAAGTGTGCTGAGCTTAAAGTGGAGTTCAGACTGGGCAGAGACTTCTCATATTTCTGGCAGTTGTGGGAGGGAGACATGGTCCCCGGTCAGGCTGCACAGTGTGCCGCTCCACTACCTAAAAGGGAAAAGCCAGAGGAAATGGGCACAAAACCTGATCAGGTAAAAGCAGTGTGTTAACTGGCAGGTAAGCCAGCTGAGGTGTCTCCCTCACAAGTGTCTGCAGAAGAGAAATTCACTGCTTTTCCTGAATTGTCAGTTACAAGAGGTAACTTTGGGATAGCTAAACTCAGGGATCCAATGCTAACCTGGGTAAGAGGAAGCAGGATAGTGAAACTTGAGGTTGACAAAAATGTGAAATCTGAAGCCAATGAGCAGGGCTGGCTCCAGGTTCAGGTGGGCCCTTGGGCGATAAAGTCTCAGTGGGCCCCCTTACACAGTGATAACTCTCTAAGTATAGATAATATAGTAGATGTCCCCTGCAATCCAATGTAACAGCAGAGATAACACAGTGATGGCTATCTGAGTATAGAAAATGTAGTAGTGTTACCTGCAGTCCTGTGTAAAACCACAGATAACACTAGTGCTGATAATGTGGTAGTGTTACCCAGGGGCGTACATAGAAATCATTGGGCCCCATAGCAAGAATCTGAATGGGGCCCCTAACTCCACCCACTACCCCAGCCCATCCCACATGCTACCCTGGCTCCTCCCATGCCACACCCCCATTTGCCAATAAAGAAATGTATACATGAGCTACTGATTTATTTATTTATTTAAATTAAGGAGACGTTAAAGGGAACCTGTCACCTCCTAGACCGAAAATAAACTGTTAGCAGTACCTTACTGTAGGGTCCAGTGTGAGGCAGATGCATATCTTTATAGGGACAAGCGATTCTTGTAACAGTGGAAAATCAATCTTTTATTCCTGCAGCGCGCGCTCTCCTCTGTCATCCTGAAGTCAAGGGGGCAGCGGCCTAGTTTCTCCAAGTCAAGCTAGCCACTCCCCTCTTGTAAGTGACTGACACTTCTGCCGTTGGCTGGGGATCGCGCAAGTCTCGCGCATGCGCGGTGCGCGATGAGTTCCTGCGCGATCCCGTCTCCGGCTGTTCACATCGCCGGCGCTTTTCTCATTACAGCTTTTCTCATTTCCCCTCTTGCCGCGCTGCACAGGTCCTTCCCTGTCCAGGAGCAGCAGCGCGGCATGAGGGAGGAGGCGGGGCCAGCTGGGAGCGCACAGGAGCGCTCTCAGGGCCAGTTAGGGTAAAAGTTGCGGCGGTGAGCGGGCCAGGAGAGGCCCCCTTAATGGCCCGCCTGTACAGCGTCTTGTACCTGTCATGCGCAATGTGCTGCCGCTGCCATCAGGTTCCGCGCTCCACTGTCTTCCCTGCCGGCGCGCACTTTGACCTGACGCAGCGTCAGGTCATAGTGCACGCCGGCAGGGAACACAGTGGAGCGGGGAGCCTGATGGCAGCGGCAGTGCAGAACAGGTAAGTATGCTTTTTTTAAAGTAGCTGGGTGGGCTGATCTGAGGTCTGAGGGGGGCACAAGATGCTGATCTGAGGTCTGATTGGGGCACAAGAAGCTGACCTGAGGTCTGATTGGGGCACAAGAAGCTGATCTGAGGTCTGATGGGGGGCACAAGACGCTGATCTGAGGTCTGAGGGGGGCACAAGATGCTGACCTGAGGTCTGATGGGGGCACAAGACGCTGACCTGAGGTCTGATGGGGGCACAAGACGACCTGACCTGAGGTCTGATGGGGGCACAAGACGCTGACCTGAGGTCTGATGGGGGCACAAGCGCTGACCTGAGGTCTGATGGGGGCACAGAAGCTGAGTCTGAGGTCTGAGGGGGGCACAAGACGCTGACCTGAGGTCTGATGGGGGCACAAGACGCTGACCTGAGGTCTGATGGGGGACAAGACGCTGACCTGAGGTCTGATGGGGCACACTGGGCTGATTTGGGGTCTGATGGGGCATAATGGGCTGATCTGAGGTCTGATGGGGGTACAAGACGCTGACCTGAGGTCTGATGGGGTACAAGACGCTGACCTGAGTCTGATGGGCACAAGACGCTGACCTGAGGTCTGATGGGCACAAGACGCTGACCTGAGGTCTGATGGGGGCACATTGTGTTGATCTGAGGTCTGATGGGGGCAAAAGATGCTGATCTGAGGTCTGATGGGGCACAAGATGCTGATCTGAGGTCTGATGGGGCACAAGACGCTGATCTGAGGTCTGATGGGGGCACAAGACGCTGATCTGAGGTCGATGGGGCACAAGACGCTGATCTGAGGTCTGATGGGGGCACAAGATGTTGATCTGAGGTCTGATGGGGGCACAAGACGTTGATCTGAGGTCTGATGGGGCACAAGATGCTGACCTGAGGTCTGATGGGGGCACAAGATGCTGATCTGAGGTCTGATGGGGCACAAGACGCTGATCTGAGGTCTGATGGGGGCACAAGACGCTGATCTGAGGTCTGATGGGGGCACAAGATGTTGATCTGAGGTCTGAGGGGGGGCACAAGACCCTGATCTGAGGTCTGATGGGGGCACAAGATGCTGACCTGAGGTCTGATGGGGCATTTTATACTGCACACATTATGGGGGCACACATTATGGGTGCATTTTATACTGGCACCTTATGTCAGGCACCATGGGGACAAGGGGAGGAGCACTATGGGGGCACTATATAGGAGTATTTTATACTGGCACAAATTATAGGGAACTATGTAGCTCAACTGGGGGCACTAAGATTTTTTTGGGGCACACAGTGGGCATTATCACACATTATGGGGACATTGACTCTACTGGTGGCACTAATTATTTCTATTGGGACTTTGGGGAGCACTATTATTGTGGGGGGCACCCTGTCACGCTATCAGCTTAGGCCAGTTATTTTTGGGGAACATTTTGGTTACACTTTAGTAGCGAAGTTATTTTTTTTTTAGAGCACTGTGTGCCAATAATTGCTAAAGGAAGTACTATCTGTGGAGCACAGTGTCTGAGTATTGGGGGTGGGGTGTTCAAGAAGGTGGGAGAATGATGGAAAAGTAGGAAACTAAGATGTCTGTCTGTCAAATTCCGCAGAGAGAAGAGATGGCTGAAAGAAATCATCATGGCGGTCTGGTCTGAATGGAGAAGATTGAGGACACAGAATGTGTACATCAAAGAAGACGTCACTGGATGTAAGAGGTATGTGGCGCTGTATTAGGCTACTTTCACATCTGAGTTAGTGATTCTGGCAGGCTGGTCCAGCAGAGAACAGCCTGCTGGAATTCACTGACTCCAGCACTGCTGGATACAGAATACCCGCTGGCCAGTAAAACGGCAGCGGTAAAGCAGTGCAGTGTGTAATTGTGAACAGAAGAACCCTTTGCCTTGCCGGGCTGCCTGGGTGAAATTAAGGGTACATCTGGGTTCAACTCTAAACCCTGACAACCCCTTTAAGGTTTTCCTCTCTTTTTTTTTTTTTCTTTTGCCAGGCACTTACTGGGAGAGGGGTGTGGTTTAGCAGGTTGGGGGTGTGGTTTGGCAGGTTGGGGGTGTGGCCTAAAATGTCCTCCTTTTTGGGATGAAGCAGGTGGCCACCCTACCTAGAATCCAGAACAGACATTTTAATCAAGACCAGGAAAGCCGCTGCAGGAGTGAGCAGGCACAGTGAGCCCCCTCAGGAGCAGTGGGCCCCGGCACTTGCCCGGGTTTGCCGGGTGCTGACGCCGGCCCTGCCGATGAGGTTACTGTGGATAATGATGAAGAGGTGGGTGATGCTGAACCCTGTATGTCAGCTGGTCTCCTGTGTACTGACACCGCAGAGCCAGTTTTGTCAAGCAGTGACATGTTGCAGGATATGGAGGATCATACTAGAGTGACTGTAGCTCAAGATAATACATTGGAGTGCCTGGATGGTAAAATCAGTAAGGTCTGCATGCGGGTGGATGTGGTGTTGATCGCTGGTAATGAGCCAGAGATGTTTGTGGAAAATACCTTACAGGTGTTAGTTGTTGGTAGTAACCTGGAGTATATCATCGCCAAGGAGGATAAAGGTAAAGAAGAGTGTTTAGTAGAAATGCTGCGCCCGGCAGGTCATGAGTGGAATGTAGAAGCTGAGACCCCCATAGAGCTCACTCGTTCCCAGGTTAAGAGGGAAGCCACAGAAGGGGATGGTAAGATTGGTCCTGTGGATGCAGATGTAATGTGTGTCCCGGTCACTGATGTTACAAGCTATGTAGACCAGGTTGCCTATGGTAACCACAAAGATATAGTTATGGAGAGTAATGTGGTGCATGTTGTGATGGATGCCCCAACATATGAGCTTGTATGTGATGACCCTCAGGTATCAGAGCTCAGGGTGAGTCATACTGAGTGTAAAGAGCCAAGTAAGGATAGAGGCTCAGCACTATTAGCAGTGAAAGAGTTAACTACTGAATGTCTGTTTGCAATTGCTGAAATAGCACTTCCACAAGTCCAAGGTGATGAGCTGTGTGATAATGGAGAGAGAACAGATGATAGACCTTCCAGAGAGAAAGGTCACCAACCTCATGTAGAGGAGATGCTCATAGACGATAACGTGCTTGATACTGGGGAAGAGCCCCATTGTTCTGATCTGCCCAGTAGTCTGCAGGTTATAGCATGCACCCAGGATGGAGATGAACTGACGGTAATGTCCCAGGAAGGTGTACGAGAGAAAGAGATAAATGCAGAGAACGTAAAGGATTATTGTGGTGCCGATGTTGGGCTAGACCAACTAGAAGGTTTAGGACAGCATGACCGATATTGGGAGGATGTACTATGTGACCCTTGTTCAGGTACAGAGGTTACAGGTCAGAGGGTGTCCTCATACAGGCAAAAGAGTAATATGCCTGTTGTAGTGACACAGGGCGATGTACTATGTTCTGGACCTGATGGCCAGCCAGCTGATGTCCTGGAGACATCTGAGAGAAATGATGGGTCTAAGAGGGCCAATGAGATTCTGTTAATTGGTTCAGGTGTTGGTCCTGAAAAGCAAATTATAAACCAGTCTCTGTGTAATGGTGAGATCAAGATGACAAGTCTCAGTATAATGGTAGAAGACTACGTACAGAAGTTTGTTATCCCATCTACAGGGAAGGTTGTTGGTGCAGAAACAAATTCTCAATGTGAATTGTGTATGTAACCTGGATAATCACAAAATCAATGTACCTGTGAGAGGGGTAAGAAAATGGAAGAGTGGTTTCTCAGTAAGTCCATGTCTGAACAAGTGTCTGGTACACCTACGGAGGGTGATGTACATGATATGCCGACTGCAGAGGTTACCCCCAAATGTTTCCCAACGTAGGAGCTTTGACCCTGGCGGGGGGGGTTATGTAATGTGAAAAGTCCTACGGCCTTTATCAGGGGGGAGGATATGTGGCAGTGGAGCTGCCAGAGGGCCATATGAGGGCCATTAAAATAGGGTATCTCACCCAGAGGAAACTGGGTGAGAACAAGAAAGGCTGGGAAAATAGGTATTTCCCACTGTCTGCGGCAGCTAGGCTGGTAATGAATGTAATTAGCAGCCAGCTGAGGAGCTCATGTAAAGGTGGGCTGGGCTCCTCAATCAGGGCTCCCAGTCTTGGGAAGGAGCAGGCTGCGAGAAGGCCTGTGGGAGCTGGGACCCTCTTAACCCTGTGTTGGGTAAGCACTGTGGTGTGTTTTGGGGAGCTGGGTGGTAGACCCAGATCCCAATAGAGAGGGACAATATTGTATAGTCAGTGGCCAGACGGCTTAGGGTTTATGTTTTATGCTTTGTTTGGATTGCTGTAAAAGTGACAATAAAAGCTGGATGTGGCCAGTTTGCACCCGAATCTGCAGTGTTGGAGTAGCTTCTTGGGGTGTGCCAACCGTCTAAGGTGAGACGACGGCGATCCTGGAGAGCTAAGTGACCCCGAGTTGTCACATAATTATATATATACAATACAGACCAAAAGTTTGGACACACCTTCTCATTCAAAGAGTTTTCTGTATTTTCATGACTATGAAAATTGTAGATTCACACTGAAGGCATCAAAACTATGAATTAACACATGCGGAATTATATACTTAACAAAAAAGTGTGAAAGAACTGAAAATATGTCTTATATTCTAGGTTCTTCAAAGTAGCCACCTTTTGCTTTGATTACTGCTTTGCACACTATTGGCATTCTCTTGATGAGCTTCAAGAGGTAGTCACCTGAAATGGTTTTCACTTCACAGGTGTGCCCTGTCAGGGTTAATAAGTGGGATTTCTGGACCATGAGTTGTGTTGGGCAGAAGTCAGGTGGAAGGTCAGTTAGTCCACAAAATTGGGAAAACTTTGAAAGTGTCCCCAAGTGCAGTCGCAAAAACCATCAAGCGCTACAAAGAAACTGGCTCACATGAGGAGCCAGTTTGCATACACATTATTGGCCATATTTGTTTAGTATCCAGAAATAGCAGGAAATGGGGGGCAACTGTGTGTGGTGGTGTCCTCTATGTCAGTGGTCTCCAACCTCTTTTGCACCAAGGACCAGTTTCCCAGTTTAATGCAAGACAATCCGGCGTATGGGGGGGGTGGAGCGGATCGGTGCTGATTGACTGAATCACGCATATAACAAAACATGCATATTAAAATGCATAACACTGTATAATTAAATTTTTTAATTATTATAACATTTAAATGGCTTTTAAATTTTCACACTACTGGCATAGTTCTGGCAGGCTTTTCTGGCAGAGATCAGCCTGCTGGAGCTATGTGGATTCGACATTGCTGAATGTTACTGGAATGCCCACTGACCCCATTGACTATGCAGCAGTATTTGTTTGGCTGAATACTGTCATATTTGGCGGCTAGTGGACGGATCTCCCTAGGACAGCTTTACAGTCCATGGGGACGAAGGGCAGCCTATTATAATCTGGCAATGTCGGAACCAGATAGCTTCGGTAGGCTGTTCTGTGCCGAAACAGCCTGCAGCAACTATGACAGCCATGTGAAACAGGCCTTACATATTACATTTTTATCTGCCTGCCTTTATTTCAGGCTGGCATAATAACTGTACCTGAATTTGTTTCATAAAACTGAGGGATGATGTAAATTAGGGAAGGGACTGGTGGTCACTGGACTCAGCTGATGTCTTACTGACTACTCTTTCCCCCTCTCCAAGCACTGTGCACTTGACAGGATGAGGAACTTCTGGGTTCCCATGTTATTGTCCCCCTCACTCCATACCTCCTTCTCACCCTCAATGACACTCCCCCTGGTCCCTCATCTATATTTGCATTGGTGGGGCAGTGGCTGACAATCTTAGAGCCCTCCCTGACTCCTCCTTCCTCAGGCATTTCAGTGGTGGCAGTGGCTGCGCTGTCTGGCGTCACAGTGGGAAGGGACGATCTTCCTCCTTCCCGCTGTGTGGGTGCTCATGAGAGCATAGCCTGCACGTGAGTGTGTTGGAAATTGGCCGCAGCAAAACAAAACTTCTTGAGACGACTTCTTCTTGAGAAAATTCTTTCGTTTATTCCAAGACAAGAGCAGCAAGACAGCACTGAAATAAATATAAAAGTCAGGCAGAATATGGCATGAGGTAGATGGATGTGTGAAGCAGCAGTAGAAAAATGGCAGTGCTGAGTGTGTGTCCCGAAACAGTATAATACTAGAAATAGTATTTTATACCCCATAGAACAAAGGAATAATTAGTATTATAATGTAGGTTTTCCACAGTGTACCACAATCCATAGGAGTGAATGGTGACACACCTAAATTACATCATTGCATCATTATTATACATAACATGTGACCTCACAGATACTTTACTATTCATAACCATTGATGTCAGGGACGGACTGGGAACTTAAAGTGACCCTGAAAAAAATACTAAAAGTGGCCCCGTTTTGTAGTCGGGTCCAAATTGATGGTAGTCAGGGCCAGCAATACCATATCGTGGCACATTATATCACCCCAACAGAGCCAAATACCACAGTCCATCACAAAATACATCCCCAAAAACTTCCACTTGCTGGCAATTAGGAGGGCCCAGACGGCCCCTTCGGCATCGGCCCACCGGGAAATTTCCCTGTAAGGTCTATGGCCAATCCGCCCCTGATTGATGTACATAAGTTACACCTCCAACATCAATATGCATAAGGAAGACTTACGCCTCTTTATACTTCATGATAGTTAATTGGCTAAAATTTTTCTAACACGTATGAGAATGAATATCTAATGTATCTTTAACCTTTGCTCTCCTGTCCTCTTATTCCATTATCCTTGAAAGTGTTTGTTTGCCATAAACTAAATAAGCTGACAAATGTCCACTAACCAAGTATCTAAAAGAAGCTATGGAGGACATAAATATGTCACTAAGACTCCATGATCTCATAACTAGTTAGTCTTAAACAGAAAGCATATGTATTAATTGATCACCTAAGGACCTCTGTTTTCTTAGCAACAGTACATCAGTATTCAAGGTGACTCTTTAGCTAAGCTTTAAGCATACCTCCCAACCTTCCTGGATCCAGCGGGACAGTCCCAGATTGCAGTGGCTGTCCCGCTGTCCCGGTACGGGAGAGGTATGTCCCGGTCTCTGGCAGCTGTCTCTGCGTCCATAGGACGCAGAGATAGTTGCCTGTTACCTGAAGAAGCAGACAGCCGGAATCGGCTGCCTGCTTCTTACATCCTCCCTCCCGTCCCCCCTGCAGCTCTCCGTACCTCCTGCAGCTCTCTGTAGCTCTTGTCTGGGAGGGGGCGGGGCCATACGCCAGCCTTGGCTCCACCCCCTCCAGACAAGAGAAGCCGATGTCTTGCTGGTGATGCTGCTGCTAGGAAGAAGGTAAGTATAAGGTTTTTTTTTTTAACTTTCTGTGAGGGGCACATTACTGGGGCACAACATATTACTGGGGGGCACAATGTGGGCATATTACAGTGGGGCACAATGTGGGCATATTACAATGGGGCACAATGTGGGCATATTACAAGAGAGCACAATGTGGGCATATTACTGGGGGGCACAGCTGGTCATATTACTGAGGCGAACATAACTGGGCATATTCCTGGGGGGCACAGCTGGTCATATTACAGGGGGCATAGCTAGGTATATTAATGAAGGCATATAACTAGGGAATATTTACTATGTGGAGCAGTAAGGGGACTGGGTGGGATTAGGTGTATAGTGGGCGGGGTTAGGGGCGTGGCCTAGTGCTGAAAAAATTTGCCGCGCTGCACAATGTGTCCCTCTTTGTCTCTTTACAAAGTTGGGAGGTATGCTTTAAAGCATGAACATAAGATGTCTGACTAAGACAACATGGTGGACTATCAGATCTAAACCTGATTGTCCAACAGAGTGCACTCACACCCACCTTATCTCTTCTCTTCCATGTACCCACGGCCCGGCAGCAAACCATCCAGGGCCTGGTACTTGGCCGTGGCCCAGTCGTTGGGGACCACTGCTCTATGTAAAGTCTTGTATTTGTATCTTCTTATAATGTCTATTGCTTTGTCACCTCTATGTTATCAGTAAAGTATTTTCATACATAAGTATCCGCGAGGGTTGTATGTTACTCCTGGGGTGTATGAAAGACTGGAGGGCCTGTATATGATACACAAACTAAGTGGGTTATATAGGAAACAAAGACAACAGTCTAGGAACAGAATAAAAAGGACAGAATACAGAGATAGGTATACATCTCCAATTTCCAATAGCCAAGTTGCTCATATCCAGGTTTTATGACCCATCTGTAATCCAGCAGCAGTGGTCATGCTTCCACACTATAGGAAAAAGCACCGGCCTCTCTGGTGGACAGAACCATGGAAGCAAGCATAGGCACATATGCGCAGCAGCTCCAGTCCAGACCACCTCGTATCTGCACTGCAGCAGTGGCCATAAGCCCTGGAAACTAACAATGTATAATGTGATGGAAAATTAATCAAGCCAGCCAAGGAGGGAATATGGACAATCACATTACATTAGGAAGTGCCTTGTATTAACTTTCGCTACATGATAAATGCCATTTGCTGAAATAACAACCTCTAATTTTATACAGTTTTAAGAGGAGGATGTAAAAACAGCAAATCTGACATTGAAGTATATGAAAATTATCTATCTGTAGGATAGGAGACATGGTGAGGATCGGACAGCTGGAACCCCACCTATCCCGAGAACAGAGTTCCCATGTTTCCATTTTGATGGAGTGGCAAGCCAAGCATATAGTCTGCCTCTCCATTCAGTCTCTATGGGACTGCTGGAGATAGGCGAGCACTGTACTAGGCTATCTTCACCACTAGGCTATCTTCACCAGTAGCAAATTAATGGAGTGGCTGGCCCCATGCTTGGCCTTCCACTCCATTAGGACAGGAGTATGGGACCTCCATTCTAGAGATGGGTGGGTCCCAGTGGTCAGACCCCACTGATCAGTTAGTTATCCCCATCTGGTGGATAACGAATACCTTTCATACTTGGCATAACCCCTTTAACCTTTTTTTATGCCATGCAGTATTAGTTTTTGAGATTACTACATATGTTTTTATAAAATAAAATTACTTTTAATTAAACAAGGGTGAAAAGGAGGCTTTATTTCCAGACACTGAGACTGGTAATCAGTATTTGATCTGTGGTGATGTCTGATTTAGTTCACTTGTGAGATATACATCTGGCTCTTTTTAATCTTGATCTACAAGCTATGATTGAGCTAAGTAATGGGTGGGGTGGGTCCTCCTGCACCTTGTTGAGGCAGACAGGCTTTTGGGGAAAATAGCACAAGCTTATTGTTGGTTTGATACAGTTATTAGGTTAGTGATTATCTTTTGAAAGTATTGGTTATAATGGTAATGGTTAACTAATAAAGGTCGTGGCCAATTATTTGCCACTCAGATGTTGTATGTCTCTTTTTATTAATGTGTCTCAAAATTTGAATAAAGAGTATGATTTATAATCCTATACAAGGATTTACAGAAATGTCAGCAGTGATGGCAGGTCCTTTATAAATCTAGTGACATTTCATCTCTGACTTTAGACTCTTTTTAGAGTTAAACAAATACCAACCCCAGAGTTCCTAAATTATTACAGTCCCCAGAGCAGACCTCCCTAAACAAATAAAAGCCTGGGAAAACATCCCATAAGTTAATACAGACCTCCATAACAGACCCTATACATAAATACCCTAAATAATTTCAGACTTAAATACAGATCCCTTTTAGATCCTCCAAATAAATTCAGACCCAAGAACCCCAAACTATTAGTCGCCAGACCAGATTCTCCAAAATAAACACAGATCCCCGAAAAGATCCCCGACCAGACCCCCTAAATAAACACAGACCCCCAAACCACACCCCCTAAACGCAGACCCAGCCTAGATCCCCTAAATATATACAGATCCCTTCCTAAATAAGACTCCTAAACACATGCCCAGGGCAAAGATCCCTAAATAAATTCAGACACCCCAAATACAGACCTCTGAAAATAACACAGACCTCAGACTTCATATATTTACTAAATGCAACGCAATTCTCTGCCTCTGCCTTCTTCCTATTTCCCATGTATCTTGAGGACATGCTGAAGTCATGTGGTCACGTACAAGACCTTCTGCAGGACCTTTGGATAACGGCACAAAGCAGTATTGCCACATTCTTTCCTTGGCAAAACCATGACCGTGCATCATGTTTTGGCAGACTCAAACTCAAACTGCTCATATTGTAATCTGCCATCAATGGCAATATATACAAAGAAATTTGTATACATTTATACACAACTCTGTATTTGGTCTTACTCTAATATGACATATAGAAAATTGTATTAAATGCTCTCTTGTGTAGTGAGAAATAAAAACGAACAAGCATTTGGTAGAAATAATGATCAAGCAGAGCCACCTAATGGATGTACTTAAATATTTTGTAAAATATAAAGAAAGTAGAGAATACTTATGCTACAGCGCCAACATATTCTGAAATGTTGCATAGTGTGAGGCAGTGACAGGCCTCATATTTGAGGGAAGGTATGTGTCTCCTAGAATGGTGCAGGAAACCTATTAGAGGAGATGCATACCATAGTTTGCTGTGTTTATGGAATGTGCCACCAAGGTGCCCGGCCCTTGGTGGAGTAAAAGCCAGTAGCTAGAGTGTCCACTAGAATAGATGGTGGACACTGTTGTTACTTAGCATGGCTGGTTTCAGCTAATCCGGGCCTGGCTTTATTGGGAATAAGCAAAGAGCGGGGCGGGTGCTTATTCCCCATGATCCACTCCAAGTTTCACATGTGGCCCATGTCCACGGTTCTGATTTAAAGTCAGCTGCAATCCTCAGTGTGGGGGAAGTCTGGTGAGAGAAAGGCCCAGAGAACAGACTTGTGTGTTTGAAGGCTGCACGGCTGGCAGACCATGAGGCTGAAAGAAGCCGGAGCTATCCACTTGTGTGAATAGTGACTTAGAGGTGAAATAGAAACCTACATGTTAGTTAGAGTCCAGACGGACAGGTGTTTATTTTTGTATTCATGCTTTATGGTGCTTGTGCCTTGCCCAGTGATGTTATAACTGGAAAAGATCGTCTGTACTGCATAAAGTGAGACAATAAAGCACGGTTTTGGGTCTGGAAACCCCTCATTTTATGAAGAGTTTGTCATTGCCGACCCCCGGGAGAGAGCGATCCCTTACAATAGAGATTGCCTAAAGTCTCTATATATGAATTACATACACATCCATAACATTAAAAGGGGTATCTGAGATTTTTATTTATTTAGTCTCTTCCCCAGGTTTAGTCAGTAATGTATTCTCACTGTTGGACTGGAGTTCCTAGAGCCCTCTGTGCAGCTACAATGAACAAAACCCAATGATTGGCTGCAGCGGTATATGGGATGTCACCACTGCAACCAAAACAATAAACCATTGGTTGCAGCTCCAAGGAAAAGGATAGAGCAGCAGTGATACATCAAAGGGGTCTGGGAGATAAGTTTAAAGGGAACCTGTCACCTCTGAAATACCCCCTGAACTTGAGTAAGCGGTGTATAGTGTAAGTGATGCTGAATCCGAATATGTACGTTTTATATTCATACTCTCTTCCATTCTGACGCTATGCTCCCACAAACCTGCAGTAAAATGCATTGAGAGGACTCTTCTTTGAGTCCTCTCCATTATGTGAGTGAGCACTGGAGTCCAGTGAGTGCATTTTACTGCTGGTTTGTGGGAGCACAGCGTCGGAATGGAAGCGAGTATGAAGATTAAACTTACATATTCGGATTCGGCATCACTTACACTATACACCGCTTACTCTGGTTCAGGGGGTGTTTCGGAGATGACAGGTTCCCTTTAAGGTTGTTTATTATGTAATCAGTAGAGATAAGCGAATCGTCAAAAATTCGCTTCAGCGAATATTCGACAAATTTATAAACAGATTTGTTTTTAATACAAATTTATTTGGTCGAAGTTGCTTTAAAAAATATTCCTTATGTTGGTCGGTTCTGCGAACGTTCCTGCATAAATGACGAACATAGCGTTGTTAAAGGTACGCTACTTAACTGAATATGTACGCAAGAGCGTAAACAAAGTGCGTCTGAATCCTTAGCGTACTATTGTCTCGCGATTGCGTAATACGCACGCACACACGACGCTAGGCCATGGCGTACAGTCCTCAGAGGCAGAGCAAAGTTTTGAAGATGGCATCTCGTTCATCTGCATTTACTAATGGAAAGCTGAAGCACATGGTAAAAGTTATGGACCACCAGGTTTATGATCTGCTTAGGGCCACACCGATACCCAAACCAGCACAAGCAGGACATCATTCAGCAGGTGATACGAGGCTTCTGCCACCGGATTGGAGTTGTGCGGACTTCGGAGCAGATAAAGAGGAAATGGTCCGACTTGAAATACAAGTGCCCAGAGCGGCTAACTGAGATCCGCACAGAGATACGACAGGGTGAGTAATTTTTAACATGTTTTTACTTTTCTAATATTTTGTTAGTGCACTGTATTATATACCAGTGTGCCAACTAATGAAGACCGTATAGAAGAACAACGTGGGCGGCGTGTGTAGTGTGCCACAGCAATTTTCTTTCATGCTAGGCCACGCCTCTAACTCCACCCAAACAAGTGAAGGTATTCTCAGATACATGCCCTTTCACAATAATTTGCCTTAGGCTACTTTCACATATGTGGCGGTGATCCGACAGGCTGTTCTGCAGTATTTTCCTGCCTATTCCCGGCGTTCTTGCCGGATAGCGGCCAGATCAGCGCAGTCCCCCATTATTGTTAATGGTGCTGGCCGTTCTCCCGTTTGTGCCAGGCAAATGCGCTAGTGCGAAAGAAAGTACCCTTAGATATATGCCCTTTCATAGTTAGCGCTTCCTCCTCCTACACACAGACTCAAAGATGTGCGCATGCTGCAGCTAAAGTGAGTGGGCGATATAAAAAATATTCCCACAATGATATTAAGAAATTTTATTGCGATGATATATATCGTGATAAATACCCATTTAGAAGAAAAAACACTTGGGGCCACAAGGAGAAGACATTATACTGTATGGGGGCAGCCACAAGGAGACGTTATACTGTATGGGGGCCACACAAGGAAATGTTATACTGTATGGGGGCCACAAGGAGACATTATACTGTATGGGGTCCACAAGGAGACATTATATACTGTATGGGGGCAGACACAAGGAGACATTATATACTGTATAAGGGACACAAGGAGACATTATACTGGACGTTGGGGAAGGTGAAGAGCGGGGAGTGGACTGCTCCCTGCTTACCGTCACCCGTCTCTGCTTCCTATGAATGCAAAGACAGCTGACCACGGGACATAGCCACCTGTTCCCGGACACAGTCGCTAAAATCCCGACTGTCCCGCCAAATCCGGAACGGTTGGGACTGGAGCTATGGTATACTAGTGCATTGTATGTGCTGTATTTATATTTTTAATTTTCATACCTGCAGAATGTGACACACAGACATCTTTCATTCATTCATTCAACCTCCCCACCCCTCCCAACAAATGCCCCCTCCATCAAATATGCACCCCAGATATTCTATGTTCCCTTGACATGAAATGCCCACTCCACATCATATGGCCCTCCTCTCACCCATAAGCCCATCTTCATAGTAGTATACAGTGTTAGTATTTAAAACGGTCTATAACAATTGTATACGGATTTATGTTGCAGAGCAACGTCAATGACGTCACCGTCACTGTCACCATCGTGCCCGGATAGCCCCTGCAGTACCTTCAGCTTCTAGTAAGTGTAAACATATTTAATTTATTTTTAATCCAGGCTACATGGGAGTGCAGCTGCAGTGATACAGTAGAGCACTAGTGGTTAGGAATGAGATGCAGTCCCAAACTATTCAGACGTATAAACATCAGAAGTTAAAATTGTTCATTAGAGCTGAATGAAATGCCATTATTTAATGATTTTTGACAGCTGCTGCACCACAGAGGAGCCCCTCTTACCCTCCTCCACTACAACAGCGAGAGAGGACCCCACCTGCACCTCCAACACCAAGTCCACCACCCCAACTTCCAAAGGTAGAAGGTAGGTCAAATAAAAAGTGTAATGGGTGGACCTTCTGTCTTCAAAATATAAGCTAAATTTATGTTTTATCTTTTGTAGCTCCAACCGTCAGGGAGGAGTTTTCCCTAGGCCCATGGGAAGACCAATCAGTATGGGTGTCCAGTACGTACAAACCCCTAATTAACAGAAGTTTAATGTTTTCAAGCATAGGATCACCCAACATGCTGTTGATAACTAGATTGTGTACACATTATGTTCTCCAAGTAGTTAGTGAAGCAGACATGTTATCACAATAATTGTAAAATCAAGGTAGTGAAAGAAGTAGAAACTTGTGTTACCCCAAAAATATTTAACAAAAATGTGTCATACATCACATAATATTAATACATTGGCAACTCTTTTTAACAAAGCAAGAAACAGCCCTGCACCTCACATAGATCCAGAGATCTGCCCCAATTACTCTGCTACATCAAGCTGGTTACTCAAGGGTAGTGTGACTAGTGTCTATTCTGCTGCATGTCAGGACTCGTGTCCATGATCTCTCTCTATCACAGCTCAGGACAGGAGGCAGTTTAAGATTTAAACTGAGCATGTGCGGCCTTCTCAGTGAGCAGTTCAAAGAAATAAGAAAAACAAATGGCTCAATAAAGATACATGTCACTGAATAACTCATTCCAGTAGATATACCAAATATTTAAAGGGAACCTGTCAGCCGCAGAAGCCATCTCACGCCGCCAGCAATACCTTCAAGTAGCCGGCAGCGAGTTTCTAATATTTTTCTTAGTGAATTCAGAGGAGGCAGAAGTATGGAAAACGATCCTTTATCCTCCGTCCGCGCTACTTCCCAGTCAGGCTTGAAGTCAAGGGGGCAGCGGCCTCCTTGCTTCAAGTCAAGGAAACCGCGCCCCCTTCCCTGCCCCTTTGCTGCGACTGACAGCGCTCAGAGCAAGAGCAAGCCCTTCCCCCTAGGTCAGGTGACCGGGTTCTTCCCGGGCTTTTTGCCGCTCTAACCCATCCACTGTGAACATTTCCGCACAAATAACGAACAAAAGTTTGTAGTAAAAGTACACTACAAAACTGGAATCGTACGCCATAGTGTTCAAATGATCAGATGCGTAGCATTAGCGTCCAAACCATCAGACGCGTACGTAGCGTTACCATACAAAGATTTAAGAACATTTAAGATTCGTACAGAGTGAATCTGAAAAGATCCGGATTTGCTTTGGAGTATGAAATAACGAAGATTCGTAACAAATCTACGAAGCGGCGAATAGATTCGCTCATCTCTAGTAATCGGCCTACGTGCAGTTTTGTTAAATAAAATAAGGCAAGGTTTTCACATAGGTAGAACCACAGCGGTTGTTATAGTATGTACAGGTGATGCACTGTTTTTTTATATATGTTTCACCTGGGAATTTTCAGTTGCTAACAACCCAAAACCCCGACTTCAGGTCCTTTTACATATACCAATGTTTTAGGCAATTATCAGGAATGAATCAACCATTCCTGATAATTGCCTCATTGGCAGTGGAGATAAGGGCTGCATTTACTTGCAGCAATCACCTCCAATGCATAAAGACAAGTGATCACTACAGTGATTACATGGTGGCATAATTCCTATTTATAATCTTTAATGAATCTATGACTTAAATAAATGACACATTAGAAGAATTAGAATATAAATAACCATAACTTTATTTATTTCAATTTTAATGGTAAGTTTTATGGCTGCAATGTTTTCCAGGGTAACAACATATTAATCATAAACTCATAACAAAAAATTTACTAACAAAATTCATCTCTTCAAACTATCAAAATATTTAAAAATATCCAGCCAGTTACACTAGGCAACTTACCCCCACTAGAATAGATTGCAACAGGGGGAAGGAGGGTGGGATTCTTTGCTTCTTCTTGTGTGAATGTGCATTAATCGTCATTCTTCTTCTTTTATAGGTGCACCAGACCAACCGCTTAACAGAAGATTGTACTTCTTTGAACTAGGGAGTTCTGTATGCAGGTGATTATATTATTTATACTATCATTAATGTCTTCAATAAGGTAAAAGGAAATGTTTTAAGGTCTATGTCCCCATGAGTCCCCCATTGTAATTACAATGGTGTGGGCCTTACATGTCCCCTTAGAGAAGCATTCTTCATCGGCAGCAGATCTCTTTTTAAACAGGCTAATCTACTGCACAGAAATTGAGTTTTTTCTGAATAGTCAGTTCCTGAAGCTGTTGTGTTGGAAACAGGAAAAATGGTAAAGTGTAAGGATCTGAGTGACTTGGACAAGAGCACAATTGTGATGTCTAGATGTGTTAGAGCAACTTCAATAAGGCATGTCTTCCGTGGGGGTCCCAGTGTACAGTTATTAGTAGCTAGTGACCTATAATCTTCACTATCTGACTCTACTTCAATTCAAAGGCTTGTGAGGTATAGCACACCATGAACAAAGCAGACTTCTGGAGACATACTGAATATAAAAATTTAATGAATAAGTGGAGACAGCAGGTTCTTCATCCTCAAAGGAGTTGAGCTGATCCATCTCAAGGAGAATAATGTGTAATACTCCAGAGTTTGGGGTATTACTATTTTGTACTTCAGTGTATTTTACATATTTCTTATGAAATGTGAACGTAATGAAATGTAATGCACTTTGTTCTTCAGCAGATGGAGTATGGTTGGCAGTGTTCAGTAACAGGAATGGAACTTACCATTCCATTTCAACCCCCTTGATTGGAGTGGGCTCTTCCGACTTTCTGCCGAGTGTGGGGCTAAGCTAGGGAAAGTCAGACTAGAGTCGAAGTGATGCGGAGGAGCGGATGTGTGTGGACGTGAGGAAGTAGCTCCTAGAGCACCCACTTCCCAGAATTAAGTAGGACTCAAGTGGAGTCTTGAAATCAGAGGCAGCATAGTGACTTGCTACATCCTGCTTCTGCCGACTCTGCTGTGCAGTGAGGGAAAAAGGTACAAAAACACTAGGCCAGTATCATTTAGATGCTGAACTGAAGCCCTCCAACATGCCACCATACCTCCTCAGCTGGTGCCAGTAAAGAATTGCACTAAAAGCCTGCTGCTACCATTTGTACTTTGAAGTTCTACGTTGAACTTAGTAACAGGACTTTGTGACGTTCTGGCCTCATTCTTCAGTGCTACAACTCTCACTGCAATGTACCTCATGGAGAAACAGCCTGAGGTAGGACACCGTGACACAACTACATTACATCAGGGCCACTACCACTCCCATCCTCTACACCAGCTCCCACAGGGGGCTTGCTGCAAATTTATGGTAATAAACACACCGAATCACTTCTAGATATAGCACACAACATGACATACGGGGAAGTATAAGTGTCTTAGTTCTGCATTTTCTTGCACTACTGTGTATTGACTACCTGACCAGAGGAGACAGTAATAATCCCCAGTATCTCCTGCTTCCAATTTGCTGATGGAGAGAACAGCTGAACCTCCAGTTATGGATCCAGTAAATCGATCTGATGTCCATGAAGGTCTGTAATTTTGATTACTAGTACCGCTACTGCCAACTACCAGTTTAGGGACACTTCCGAGGGTCTGATACAGCCAATTTGGGTAGTTGCCTCCACCTACAGAGCCTGTACTCTGGCTACAAGTAAGGCGGATGCTCCCTCCTGGAGACACAGATATTGGACCATCTTGGATCACAGTAAACTGGGCCAATGAATCTGAAATATATATAGACAAAAAGGAATAAGACAGGTAAATGGAAAGCAAAGATAAACAATACACATAGAATATATCTGATATCTTACAGGACACTGTGAGAGAGAAGAGAATGGCCCAGTACATGATAAAGCTGAATAGTGGGAAACCTAATGACAATGACTGACAGGTCCCACATCACCCGATATATATATGTGCTATATGCAAATTATGGTAACTTGCATTAGTCAGTGTCATGCCCCCTCCCATGTAGAGTCATTTTATTGTTGGATAAAAACAGAGACAAAAAAACCATAAGACAAAGAGGGACATTTATCATGACTGGTATTCCCATATGTGCTGGAGTGAGCAGCACCTATCTTAATAAATAAGGCTCATGCCTGGCATTCAATCCCCCAGAATCTTAAATTCACATCAACTTTGGGCTGGTGCATTCTTTAACTATAACTTACTCCAGAAACTGGCATTTGTTATAGAAAATCTGGCGGGACAGACAATCCCCCACCCCCTCACACCAAGGAAAGTGGCAAGAACGTTACAAAGTCACAAAATTATGGTGCGCCTATAGAGTGCGCTATAATTTGCGACTTATTTACACCATAATAGTGGCATAAATGCATTGATAAATGACCCTCAGAATATTCTGTATTTCCCCAAATTAAGTATACATTTTAGAATGCAGTAAATGGTGTGAATCTATGTGTATTAAAAGGGTTGTACAGTGAGATTGTATTGATGACCTATCCGACTCCAGGCACCACCACTGATCAGCTGTATGAAGAGGAGGTAGTGCTCATGCAAGTGAATGGGACATGCAGTTGTAATTTTAAAGAGGAAGCAATACTCACATAAGCACCGCCACGTCTTCAAGCAGATGTTCGTTGGGGGTGCTGGGAGTCGGACTCCCACCAATCTGATATTAATGACCTATCCTGAGAATAGGTCATCATTATAAACCCACTGCACAACCCTTTTAAAATGTTTCTCCCACAAGAACCCCACAGACATTGCCAAAAAAAGGACCCTTGGTTCCCCATCTTGGCTGCAGAGCAGAATGAGCATGTGATATCCTATAATAAAATTATGTAACCAGAGGCATACACAGATATCATAGCTCCAATAGCAAAACTTAGTATTGCCCCTCACCTGTGAGATTTCTGATAAATTTATACTGAATATAAGTGGAAGATTAAAAAAAAAAACAAAAAAACTCTTCGCCTTGCCCACATCACCCAACTTCTATATTGGAAAAAGCAGAAAAAGTTCTTTATAAATAGGCGGTTATTCTGAGCACCATATTTCTCAAAGATACAACAAGACCTGTCATAGATATGTTAATAAATCTCCCCCTACAGCTCATGTTCCTCTGCTTCAGTATACAAAGATTTTCTGCTTTGACAGATGCTTCAATTTTATATCCGGTGTTCACCACCACAAATTTTTGTCCAAGTTCTTCCCATTCTTTGTCTTGGTGTGGCTAAATCCTCTGCCTCCCCTCACACAGGAAATTATAAAACTGTCTGTCTGTGACACCACTTGGGGGAATTCAGTGCACGTGAATGTATACAGCTGGGTACCATTGAACTTTTTACAGCTGTAAAAACTATGCACTTAGCTCCCCCTAGGGATGGCTGCATTAAAATTTTGACGCTGTATGTTGGAAGCAGCAGTAGTTCAGTCACATGATCTGCCTCCATAGTGAGTATGCTACTGTGTGTAATAATTTAATAAGCAGGTTCTGTTAGTATAAGTCCTTATTCACATGGCAGAGTTGTTTGTTTGCTGCCTATACTATCTCACATGGAGTCTCAATAGTTATCTAATGATTAGTGCCCCAAATGGCCTTGTATTGCAGAGATACACTGTCTGGCAGCAATGCTCTGTGGTTGACTATATAAAAATAAAAACTCTATTTTATTTGATGTGTTGGGTCTTATGCACCACAAATGGATTAATAAGAAGCGTCAGTGTAGCAAATGTGGCTCTCTGCCAGGGGCGGATTGGCCATAGGCTTTACAGGGAAATTCCCCAGTGGGCCGATGCCCAGGGGGCCACCTGGGCCCTCCTCACAGCCTGTCAGTGAAAGTTTTTGGGGATGTATTTGTGCTTCCGTCAGTATTTTATGATGGACTGTGGTATTCGGCTCTTTTGGGGTGGTATAATTTGCCACAATATGGTATTGCTGTCACTGCCTTCCATCGGTTAGGACCAGACTACAAAACAGGGCCACTTTTTAGTATTTTTTACAGAGCCACTTTAAGTTCCCAGTCCGCCCCTGCTCTCCACTATCTACATTTTCTGTCTTCTATGTTTAGTTTTCTATGTTTTTTTTATTTTTTTTACTCTGTACAGTATAATAAATGTCCTGATCTTGTAAGAAAATGAAATAAACAACTGTTTCAAAATTGCCAGATTTAGAGCCGGAGAACCTATCAGGGATTCCAGAAGGGCGAGCATTGGTATTATATATCAGAACACAAGGAATCTGAGCAGGTTTTTGCTGGCACTAGTATAATTTGTATCTAGTACAGTTCCTGGGTTTAAATGGCAGGATAGAGTGACTCTTTGATTGGGGAATGTACTGATCATGGGTTCCTGTGTTAGGACATATTCAGCAGATCCACCTAGATGAAAGAGAAAAAACTTGAATACGTGACCCTTCCTCGTATTTCACTGAGGGTCACATGACCTGTGATGTCAGCTTCTCTCCGTGCTCTGATGATGTTTGGTACACAAGCCTGAGGAGCAGGTCTGTGTCTGTGCAGGAGATGTCACTGTGCTGACCACACCCCCTGCACTGCTATCTGCTGCTGTTTACCCTGTGTCTCACTCTCACTGGATTCTTTAGCAAAGTTTAACCCTTTCTACCATCAGCAGCACGGACTCGGGGTTGGAGGTTTTGTTGAACATCTGCAGGGCTTCCTCTTCTCCAGGTAGTGAAGAGGAAAATGCTGGGCACAGGATCTTCCTGTATATATTTCATGAAAATGAAGGATTTGCTGCCAGTGGACCTGCTCTCATATGGCTGGCGCTGGCTCCCCTTTCTGAATTCCAGTGCTATGTGCCACACTGCCGCCACTGCCAGGTGCCCCCCTTCCCCAAGTATGAAGCCGGTGTGTGTGCATACATAAGTTAAAAAAAAATACTTACCTACTCTGCTCCGGCTGTTTGTCAGTACTTGTGGGCTGTGGCCTTTAGTTCGGTGAGGTGACAAGGTCGTCTCCCGAAATCCCCTCAAACCCTCTGCAATGCCGCGTCAATCCATCAATCTGCGTGATCCCGCGAGACCTGTGACCTCAGCGCTGGGTCTTCCGCTGTCTCTTGCGCTGTCACAGCTGGTGGCGCAGCAAAGGAGAGGGTATGGGTAGGTGGGTATGGGCTATTTAATGTGCGCACTGTGCAGGTAGCACAGCCGACCAGCCGCACTGTGGGAATTATTAAAACTGCACAGAGAGGCCCCGAGCCCGACTGGCTATTAAAAGCACTTGTGGGGCTATGCCACATAAACTGTGAGAGAGAAGAGAACGGCCTAGTACATGATAAAGCTGAATGGCGGGAAAAGGAATTACAATGACTGACAGGTCCCACCTCACCGGATATAAATATGTGCTGTACGCAAATCAGGGTATCGTTAATTAGTGTCATACCCCCTCCAATATAGAGTCACACTGTGACAGGATAAAAACAGACAAAACCACATGACAGAATATTGTATTTCCTCAGATCCAGTATACATTTTAGAATGTAGTAAAAATGTTTATTATATTAAAGGGTGTTCCTCAACAGGAAAAGGGTCCACAGTAAATGTACGTATGTAAGTTAGTTGAGGAACTATTCTCTGGGACTCCCATCATTGCTGAGAACGAGGGGCTTTTATTCTGAAGAGCAGGTTGAGCATGCTTTATTCCTGTCCTGTGGGACAGTCCCTTTAATCGAGATGTGTGATCATTTAATAAGCAGGTTATGTTGGTATAAGGTTCCATCCACAGGACAGAGCTTTGTGGATATTCTTTGTACTGTAGAACCAGATCATCTTCTATAGAGGCAATGGTTCTAGGGAAGAGTACTTCCATAATACCTCATCCATTTATTTTACTCATACAGAACCAGACATAAAAATCTCTGTATGAAATCAAAGGCAGACAGAGGTACAGTACGACGCCATTTTCGAAATTTGCTAGTTACCTCTTTTTCTATTACATTAAATGAAATTGTGTGAAAGTACAATGGTTCTAAAGTTCTATGTTTTTTGTCTAAACTATTGTTTTTCTCGTAGTAATAATATTTTGGACTTTCAAAGTAATAGCCATGGTGTGTATTGTGGCTTTAAGTATTGATGTGATTGACCTTTGTGTGAGAGGTCAGCAGATGTCCACTCATACTCTGTTGATTGGGTCAAGGGGGGTAGTGAGCATGACAAGCAGATAGGTACAGAACCTGTCATGGCGATTTTCTTGGGAACCGACTGTATCATAAAAGTGGGGTGTCATAAATATGATATGGGGGTACATACTTGTGCATCGAGCTGACCCCTCAGGTGGAGTAGTCCTGGAGTGTAGGATGCTGAGTGGTATACTGTGGCCTAATGTTTGCGCTCCTACCTTCAGGCTGTCGCTTCCTGGGGGTCAGTCTCTGTTGCAGTAATTGAGTTAGAAGAAGAAGAATAAATTGAAGTACAGACTCTGAACTTTTCGATTGTATTTACTTGAATAACCTGAACATGATAATACAATCGGTTTCAAATTGTTTACTGCAATTTTCCTTTAAATGGTTCCAGCAGGGTGCAATATGGCGGCAGGCCTTCTAAATGCTGGTCTAATTCCTAATTAGCTTTGGCTTCAATATAGCTTGCTGAGGTGGGTGTCTTTTGCCCGTTTTCCCTCTACTCATTAAAGAAGTCTCTTAGTACAGTATAATGCAAGGAGCAAGTGCTCTGCAACCTGCTCCCAGGAGCTCCTGCAGCAGGAGGGGGGAACGTCCCCCTCACTGTGCTATGTCTTGTCTAAACTTCAAATCACTCCTTCCTCAGCAATCGCTCCCTTGGTGGAAAGCGGGACAGCCCACTTCTGCTCAAGGGGGAAAAAGACTGGAAAGAAAGGAAGAATCTGCCAGAACATATGCCACCTGCTGGAGAACCAGGCACATTACATGTTACATAATGTTACATAAATACATTATTAAGGCAGAGTATAAGACCTGGAAAGGAATGCACAATGATGGTATGCATTGTTAACCAGTAGAGACAGTGGCTGGGTATAAAGATGGTAGTGCCCACTCTGGGATTCTACATATGTAATAAATATAATAGAATTATATGTGTCCATAGTATAAGGGTACATAATGTGTGATTTGTGCTGAAGAGAAGGTTCCTCCACAAATGGCTGTTTGTTTTGAAGCCTCCATTCTATCCCAACATGATGGAGCCAAGGAGACTGGACCTGATTTGAAAAACAGAGATTTCAATATTCAACTTTCTCCAATCTCCTCATTAATTCCACCCAGTACAAGAACTGAAATTTGTACATATAGTCAATGACTGGGCCGACTGGAAATTGGAAACCAACCCTGACTCTATAAAAATGTCACATGGACATAATTTAGGGGTTCCACTGTGTGGAAGTTACAGCCGAGCTGACGGGTATCCAATTTTCTTCCCTTTTTTCCCAGGGGCAGTAAGGTTTTCATTGTATTTTCTCCCATTTATTTTATTCTTTCTGTTTGTGTACATTGTTTTTCCTTTATCTCATGTGAGCAGCACGTATATACATTGTTTTTGCAGCATTTCCGACTTACGCCAAAGTTGGTGGTGGGAGCTGGTGTTCGATCTGTGCATGTTTGGGAGTGATCTATGCTCACTTTGTAGCCTGAGTGTGTGGTGTGCTCCGAGTGAGAGCATGTGGGTAATCTGGTCCCTGGCAGGCTCATCCCTGGTCATAGGACACGGCAGTGCTTACATGACTTGGGGCATAGCTACTGTTTAACATCTCAGGGAGTAAAATATGTGGTGATAGAACACAGAATCTAATCAGTTATGTCTTCTATATATGGAGTACAGCATGTTGACATACTAGGAGGTATAACGTCTCAGTTCTGCATTTTCTTGTACCACTGTGTATTGACTACCCGACCAGAGAGCACAGTAATAATCCCCAGTATCTCCTGCTTCCAGTTTGCTGATGGAGAGAACAGCTGAACCTCCAGTTATGGATCCAGTAAATCGATCTGATGTCCATGAAGGTCTGTAATTTTGATTTCCAGTACCGCTACTGCCAACTACCAGTTTAGGGACACTTCCAAGGGTCTGATACAGCCAAACTGGGTAGTTGCCTCCACCTACAGAGCCTGTACTCTGGCTACAAGTAAGGCGGATGCTCCCTCCTGGAGATACAGATATTGGACCATCTTGGATCACAGTAAACTGGGCCAATGAATCTGAAATAAAGGAAGAATGAGGTAATTAAACGGAAAACACAGATGGACAATACACATATAATATATTTGATATCTTACAGGACACATAAACTGTGAGAGAGAAGAGAATGGCCCAGTACATGATAAAGCTGAATGGTGGGAAACCTAATGACAATGGCTGACAGGTCCCACATCACCCGATATAAATATGTGCAAATGCGTATGTGTATGCAAATCAGGGTAACTTTCATGGGTCAGTGTCATGTCCCCTCCCATGTAGAGTCATACTGTAACAGGATAACAGACAAAACCACAAGACAGAATATTGTATTTCCTCAGATCCAGTATACATTTTAGGCCTCTTTCACACGGTCGGTATTTGGTCAATATTTTGCATCAGTATTTGTGAGCCAAAATCAAAAGTGGAACCTACAGAGAAGAAGTGTAATGGAAATATATGTGCCTCTTCTGTGTTTTGGACCCATTCCTGGTTTTGGTTTACAAATACTGATGAAAAATACTGACCAAATACTGACCATGTGAAAGTGGCCTTAGAATGTAGTGAAAATGTTTATTATATTAAAGGGGTGTTCCTCAACAGGAAAAAGGTCCACAGTTATTGTAAGTTTGTAAGTTAAGTGAGGAACTATTCTCTGGGACTCCCATCATTGCTGAGAATGAGGGGCATTTAGTCTGAAGAGCAGGATGAGCATTCTTTATCTCTGTCCTGTGGCACAATTCCTTTACCCCTTTCTACCCTGGAGGTTTTTTCAATTTCAGTTTGTGCTCCCTGCCTTCCCAGAGCCATAACTTTTAAATTTTTCCATTCACAAAGCCACATGCTTTGTGAATGGAAAGTTGTGCTTTCCAATGCCACTGTTTAATATCGCATATGATGTAGTGGAAAGCATTAAAAAAAATCCAAATGGGGTGGAATTGGGAAAAAAAGCTATTCCGCCAAAGTTTTATTTTTTTTTTAATTTATGACGTTTGATATGCGATAAACCTGTCCAGTTAATTTCATTTTACAGGTCAGTACAAATCTAGTGATATCTTATATGTATAGTTTTTCTTGTGTTTTGATACTGATAAAATAATAAAAACCTTAATAAAACCCTAATTTAAAAAAATCAGTTTTATTTTTTCATCGCTATATTATGACCCCTATAACTTTTTTGTAGTTATGTGTACGGAGCATGAATGTGTGAGCATTCATTTTTGCAGGACGATCTGTACTTTTTATTGATACCATTCTGGGGGGGGTGTACGACAGGATTAACTACGGCATCCCAAGTGCTAAATGTCCACAACTGGCAGTATTGGCTAACCTCCAGCATTCCAGCTGTGGAAAAACTACAACTCCCCAGATGCACACTTGCTTGTCTGTTCTCAGAACTCAATAGAAATTAAAGAAGCATCCTGGGAGTCATAGTTTCACCGCAACTGGAGTGCCAGAGGCTAGCCATCACTAGAGGCTTCATGCACAAAGCCTGTACTGTGTCATTTGCGTTTCTTTAGCTTTCTTCTAATTATTCTTCCTATATGACTTTGTATTATAAAGATTATCTCTTCTAAAACAAGATCATATTCTTTAGAAGCAATTCTTCTAGGGAAGAGTACTTTCATAATACATCATCCATTTATTTTTACCATATTTATACAGAACCAGACACAAAAATCTCTGTATGAAATCAGAAGGAGCAGTGGTTCAGTATGGACCCATAAACCATAAACAGACCAATAATATCGTCAAGGCCTTGCTTCAAAGAAGTGTTGTTAATGAAAAATTATGTTGAATGCATGGTTGCAACTCTGTAACGCAAAACACCTAGGTCATGAGCCTCAGTGCCATTAATTACATACAGGAGCGGATTGGGAACTTAAAGTGGCCCTGGAAAAAAACAAAAAGTGGCCCCATGTTGTAGGTGGGCTCTAACTGACAGAAGGGCCAAAACAAGTAAGCAAGGACAACCGAAGTAGGCAGGGCCTGTAATACTGTAGTGCAGTGCAGAATACCGCCCCTGCAAAACCAAATGCCACAGGACAGCACAAAATACTGCTGACCTCAGCACAGTATTAAACTGTATCACCACCTTGAAGACAGTAATACAGTTGAGTTCAGGTGGGCACCTGTGGCCATTGAGCACCAGATCATTGTGTACCTGGCCTGCGGCCATCAAGAGGGCTTGAGTGGCCCCCTTGGCACTGGCCCACCGGGAAATTTCCCTGTAGAGTCTATGGCCAATCCGCCCCTGATTACATAGCTTTTCTTTGGCAGACGCATGTTAAAGCAATAACTAGAACTGTGTGATTAAATGGGTTCTCTGGGATTTTCATACTGATGGCCTATCCCCGCTAGTCAGCTGTATGAAAATGCCATGTGACATCACATTTGTCAGTCACATAGCCTAGGCACAGCTCAGTCTCGTTCAAGTGAATGGGGCTGGGCTGTCATACCAAGCACAGGCACTATACGAAGTACGGCACTGGCTCAGTAAGCTGCAAGGAGGCTCACCAAAGTTGTGGTAAGCGCCATAGCTTACTCAAATTAAGAAAACAAAAAGGAAGGAAAAGCTAAGCTCTCTTATGCCACCAGATGTATGATAGGCTTATTTGTGCTTATTTACCCAGAAATCCACAGAAGCATTTCCTGGCCTACGTATCCTAGGCACTGTCTATAATAAGAAAGAGTATGCCCTAGACCATGACAAAGGCTTGTCAGGAAAGCTAAACCATTTCTATCTGCTTAACTCTGATAAAGGGCAATTACCCAGAGAAAAACTGTATGCTGATGTGAGATGCCCAGTTTAGATTTCTGGGGAAAAAAATATAAAAAAGACAATATTATCACCATACAGTGATCATGTAGTGATAGATATTAATTTTAAACAGGCACTCTCCAAACCATTTATTTGAATACAGTAAAATAAAATCTGTTCTTTGATGAATTGTTCACTTTCCCTGTCTTTTCCATCAGGCCCAAATACCTACCTAACTATCCCCAACCTACAAAAATTTCCCACCCTGCTGAAACCCCCAATTCTGTGCCTGTTGCTGCTGTCTGCCCCTATCTGCTATATCCCTTTGAAGGTTATAATACCCCTAAGTACCCCATTAAAGTAATAAGGAATCATGAGGGCCCCAAGTATTAATGTCCATTAAGTGTTTCCTTAAAAAGTAAGAATACCCTCTAAATGCCCCCTTAAAGGGTAATAAAAAAAAATGCCTCCATAATTTCCCTGTCAAAAAGTGATAATGCCCTGAATGACCCCTTAAAAATTGACAATGTCCCCTGAGTGACCCTCATAAAATTGATAATGCCCCCTTAATAAGTAATAATGCCCCAAAGTGCCCCACACAGGGAAAATCCAGGGGTGGGATTAAAAATTTTAACAGGTTCCCTACTCAACGCCGGACACGCGGCATCACGACACGTGTTTACATATACATACACCATATACATGGTACACATACATAAATATACCATACTAGCTGAAGGACCCGGCTTCGCCCGGGTATATTTAATTTATTTAATTTACTGTTTGTGTGTGTGTGTCGTTAAAAGATATCGAGAGTGACCTCTACAGTGCCCGCCCCTTTAACAGTGACCTCTACAGCAGCCTGCCCCTTTAACAGTGACCTCTACAGTGGCCAGACCCTTTAACAGTGACCTTTACAGCAGGCCGCCCCTTTAACAGTGACCTCTACAGCTGCCCGTCCCTTTAACAGTGACCTCTACAGCAGCCCGTCCCTTTAACAGTGACCTCTACAGCTGCACTCCTCTTTAACAGTGACCTCTACAGCTGCCTGCCCCTTTAACAGTGACCTCTACAGCTGCCTGCCCCTTTAACAGTGACCTCTACAGCTGCCTGTCCCTTTAACAGTGACACCACTAAACATGAGGCCACGCCCCCCTGGCTCCATGAAGACACGGAGGAGAAGCTGTCTGAGTGTGAGCTACTGAAAGGGTGGACATCCCTGTGTCTCTCCAGGCACTGGGTCGGACGGAAAACAGGTAGCCAGAAAACTGGACAGTCCAGCCTAAAGCCGGACATCTGGCCACCCTGACATCAGCCTGCCCCTAGGGTGGCCAGAGGTCTTGTTTTAGGCTGGACAGTCTGGCTTTCAGACTCCCTGTCCTCTGTCATGCGCAGGGCCTGGATGGACACAGGGATGTCCTTTTGAACAGCTCACTCTCAGCAGCAGCACTGTGCAGTCTGAGCAATGAGCTGCAGGGAGAAAGTCACCCTCCCTCCAACCCTGCAGCTGAAAGAAGGTGATTTTTACCTATATTTTCAATCCCGGTCAAATGCAGCATGGAAGGGGCGTGGCCTGACTATGTCAAAGGCGTGACTTAGTGGGATTTAGGGGTGGGGCTTTTAAGTCCTTCTTTTGACGGTGGCCTGAATTACTGGTCGATGCCATAGTAATTTAGGTGGGTAGCAGTGGAAGAATACATCTTTTATTACTACTGAACAGTAAATATGTGAAATTTACATTATATGAGGTAATTATTGATGATGAATTAGTCTAAAACATAAGTTATATTTATGGTAACCGAAATACCCCTTTACCATTGTCATCCACAGTGCTCTGCCTCTTTAATGCAGACCTACAGCAGTGAACTTGCTAGGTTGTCATAGAAACCTGGTGAGAAGTCTGTGAGCTTCTATTGGCTGATAAGGGTCATGTGACCAGGCTACTATTGGCTAATGCATTTTTTGGGAATATCTCAGGAACGGTACGTGCTGGAGAGCTGAAAACTGTTCTAAAACCTTCCCGGACACCTGATGTACATGTGTGCCAAATTTTGTGATTGTAGCTGCAGCGGTGCGGATTCCTTTAGCGGACATTGACAGACAGTGACCTCTACAGCAGCCCGCCCCTTCAACAGTGACCTCTACAGCAGCCTGCCCCTTTAACAGTGACCTCTACAGCTGCCCACCCCTTTAACAGTGACCTCTACAGAAGCCCACCCCTTTAACTGTGACCTCCACAGCAGCTAGAGTGGCCACTGTCTTCACCCCAGAAAGCCAGACCTCACCGGCCATTCCCCCAAACGTGAAACAGCTCCCCCAATTCCCATGAAGACACATCACTAAACATGAGGCCACGCCCCCCCTGGCTCCGTGAAGACATGGAGGAGAAGCTGTCTGAGTGTGAGCTACTGAAAGGGTGGACATCCCTGTGTCTGTCCAGGCACTGCGTCGGACGGAGAACAGGTAGCCAGAAAACTGGACTGTCCAGCCTAAAGCCGGACATCTGGCCACCCTAACATCAGCCTGCCCCTAGGGTGGCCAGAGGTCTTGTTTTAGGCTGGACGGTCTGGCTTTAAGACTCCCTGTCCTCTGTCATGCGCAGGGCCTGGATGGACACAGCAGCAGCACTGTGCAGTCTGAGCGATGAGCTACAGGGAGAAAGTCACCCTTCCTCCACCCCTGCAGCTGACAGAAGGTGATTTTTACCAATATTTTTAATCCCGGTCAAATGCAGCATGGAAGGGGCGTGACCTGACTGAGTCAGTGGCATGACTTAGTGGGATCTGGGGGTGGTGCTTTTAAGTCCTTCTTTTGACAGTGGCCGGAATTACAGGTCGATGCCTGATTTAGGAGGAAGGTGGGTAGCAGTGGAAGAAAACATCTTTTATTACTACTGAACAGTAAATATGTAAAATTTACATTATATGAGGTAATGATTGATGATGAGTTAGTCTAAAACATAAGTTATAGTTATGGTAACTGGGAATACCCATTTACCATTGTCATCCACAGTGCTCTGCAAGCAGTGAACTGGCTAGGTTGTCATAAAAACCTGATGTGTGCCTGTGAGCTTCTATTGGCTGATAAGGGTCATGTGACTAGGCTACTATTGGCTAATGCATTTTTTGGGAATATCTCAGGAACGGTACGTCCTGGAGAGTTGAAAACTGTTCTAAAACCTTCCCGGACACCTGATGTACATATGTGCCAAATTTTGTGATTGTAGCTGCAGGGGTGCGGACATACACATACACACATACACACACATTTTAAATTTTTCATGTGCCAGCAATGCCCCCAGCAAGCCATAGAAAAGAAAAAAAAAACAATTATACTTACCACCATGCTGTCAGCGATGCAATGCAGGGCTCTTGCGGCCTGTGTCCCACGCAGCACCAAGCACGGCTCAGGCAGAGTGCCTGCAGCCTATCAGAGGAACACGAGAGGGAGATGCCTCTCCCTGCTGCAGTGTTCATCTGTATCGCCGTCCTGACGGCAGCGATACAGATGAATGTAGGGAGATGAGCGCTTCCACAATAGAAGCACTCATCTCCTCCTGCCACACCGGATCGAGATTCAGCAGGTAACTCGGTTCTCCTATCCGGCTGTAATTTTAACAACCAGATTTGGAGAACCGGAGGGACCTGGCTGAATCCCATGCCTGGGAAAATCTATCTTTGTGCCCTAGTAATGTTTATACGTTTTCTAAGTGTAGAAAACCTCTATTCTTAATATAGTAAAGTTATAGCCTTTTATTACGGGTTAAATGAGGGAGCAAAAAATAAGTAAAGAAAAAAAAATCTAGAAGTATCCTCTGGGAATTGAACCTGGGACATCTATATGCAAAACGGATCACTTACCTCCAGGCTACAGCCTTTTCTATACTTAGAAAGCTAATACATATTATTGGTTTTGTTATAATCTCACAGTATGTAGTGCCTGTGAATTAATCTAATATATTATAGCTTTCTAAGAAGAGGAAACCTCTATTTTCAACATGGTAAAGCTATAGTAACTAGCCTATATGATATGTACATGTTAGGACACAGCTCTGCCTTCAGGGATTGTGCAGAGCACAGTGGTGTTACTCAAGCAGTGCTCCCAAAGTTATCATTTGCATATGAATAAAAACTCTCATATCTCTGCAGCTGTTTAAAAGGGGTTTTCCGTGATATTTTAACTGATTACCTATGCTCTGGATACAATGTACGGCGCTATGCTTAGTAAGCTGAAAGAAGGCCACGTTCTTCTCAAACAACTGATTGACGACTGTTCCAGGCGTCGGACCACCACCGATCAGATACTAATTAACTGTCCGAAGGATAGGTCATCAGTAACAAGCTCTCTGAAAACTCCCTTAACATACAGACAAAAGAAAGGTATCTTTTTAATCAGCTTGATCAACCCTACCAGGCAGTATGCCTTGTTTAATAGGGTTAATCAGACCTCAGACTGGGCTTACCTTCCAAATAAGACAATGACTCTAAGCACACAGTCCTGACTGGAACCCAATCAAACATCTCTGGAGAGACCTAAGGGGCTATCCACTGATGGTCTCCATGGAAAGAATCTGCTGAGAAGGAGGGCAGAAAATCTTCAAATCCAGATGTGCAAACCTTGTGCCAGTATCCCCGAGAAGAATGGAGGCTGTAACTGCTGCCAAAGGTGCTTCAACTAAGCACTAAGTAAAGGGTCTGAAATGATTAAATTCAATATTTTAGTTTTCTCTTTCCAATAAAATAGTAAAGATTTTGATCATTCTGCTTTGAGTTTCTCATTCTGTGTCAACAAGAAGGCGGTGGAACCAAAGTTCAAGGACACGACAGGGCAAGCAGAGGTGGACTGGGAACTTAAAGTGGCCCTGGAAAAAATACTAAAAGTGGCCCCATTTTGTAGTTGGGTCCAAATTGATGGAAGGCAGGGCCAGCGATACCATATTGTGGCACATTATACCACCCCAACAGAGCCAAATACTACAGTCCATCACAAAATACTGCCAGCAACACAAAATACATCCCCACAAACTACCACTGGCCTGCTGTGAGGAGGGCCCTGGTGGCCCCTGGGCATCGGCCCACCGGGAAATTTCCCTGTGAGATCTATGGCCAATCCGCCCCTGAGGGAAAGGCTTTTGAACTTGAACAAGAACTGTTGCTACTGTGTGGAAGAAGGAGAGTCTGCACATGGCTTGAGCAGAAAGATGGTAGACATGGAGGTATCTGCAGGCTCAGGTGGGAGAAGCCAGCCACCAATTATGAGCTGCTGAAGTCAGAGACCAAGGGCTGTGTAGAAATTTGCAGGTCACAGCACAGAGGCAGAGCATGAGATGTAAGCAGAACCCAGGACAGCATGATCTCAGCACTAGCACAGGATTTCAGCACAGAGTGAGTCTAAGGTGTAATAACTGTTCCCTAAAGAGAAGTGCGTTGCATTGCTGTATCTTTGCCCCTGATAACAGGGTAGTGTTTGCTTCAGATCAATAAGAAATCCATAAAGAACCGAGGACCATCGGTGATAGTGATACAACAGGTGAGTTTCGGAGTTTTTTCCTGGGGCGGGAAGTGAATGCAGCATTGTGCTAGGGTGATATTGTGAATTAAGCATCATTTTCATACATCGTTGTTAGTGCAGTGTGTTCTGGACAGTTCATAAGCAGCCTCGGGTATCCTGAGGACAGCTCATCTAGGTAGGACAAAACACCACTATAAATACCTTTCTAAGATGTGAAAGGTATGTGAAAGGTATTTATAGTGGTGTTTTGTCCTACCTAGATGCGCCTTTACTTCTATCAGGATGCCATCATCAACTTACAGATTTATCATATACTAGTCCCCTGATGAACCAGCACTACATTTACTGGGGAAACGCCCCGAGACAATTTTGTTCATGGTCATCATCTCCTCATCTACGTGGCCTAATAGGCGACAGGTGAGGGTTTAGCCACAGATAAGTAGTGTTGCCACTTTCAGGGCAGGTGCTCTGCTTTTAGGCAGGGGTAGCCGCAGGGAAATTTTAGGGATTTATCTCCTGCTGCCCTGGCCTCACTTTTCACTTACCCTCACTTTCCTCCCTTGATGTCGCCAAAACTGTAAATCATAGTTTTTTTGTTATCAGATTATCACATCTAACAAAATAACGATTAAGACTCCAGATTGTGTGAGAATACTACGTTTATTTGATTATATTTGGGATGGATTTATTTTATCTAATAATGGTAAAAGTTAAGTTTTAGCAATTTGTTCTTTTTTCTTCAGTGATATACATTTAAAAGAACTTGTCAAATTTCATCCAAATTATTCAGTGATATTATCTGTCAATATATTTAGAGATATTTCTCCAGTTTTCTCCCTAGTGAAGTGAAATTATAAGGTCGCATTTCTTAACTTTGTTCTTAACTATGTTTCAACATACCCCTCTAGCTAACCATGCCCACTTCCCCACAAACTTTTCCAAGAAAGTAAAAATGGTGTCACAAAAAGATACACATTTTTGTGTATAAAAATTGCATGCGCCAAAATGGTATCTTTTTAAAGCCAGACATACAAGGCATCATACGGTAAATTCCTGTTAGTGTTTTTTGTCTGAAGGCTGTCTGTTGTCTGTTCATTAAAGGCTTCACCACAAATTGAATACTAGTTTTGAGTATTTTTTAATGGAAATTCATACTTCATGTGTAAATAATGAAAGTGTCAGTTGTCTAAGCAGGGAAGGAAATTTTTATCTGAGAAGGTGTCTGGAGGAAGTGATAAGACCTGCATGAGATTTTTGATTTGGCTCGCCAAGGTCCTTTATCACAGTGCGCTACGCTACTAAACCACATAAGACAATAATAATCTGCATCGTCATCTGCTTGCGCCGCTGATATTGTCAGATAGGCAAAATTGCCAGATTTAGAGCCTGAGAACCTGTCAGGGATACCAGAAGGACGAGCATTGGTATTATATATCAGAACACGAGGAATCTGACCAGGTTTTTGCTGGAACCAGTACGGGTAATTTGAATCTCCTACAGTGCCTGTGTTTAAATGGCAGGATAGAGTGACTCTTTGATTTAGGGATGTGCTGATCATGGTTTCCTGTGTTAGTACATATTGTGCAGATCCACCTAGATGAAAGAGAAAAAAACACATAATAATTATATGCATCATAGTATTTTCTATTTATTAAATTATACTGTATAATCTACAATAATATTCCTTACATGTACAGGACACTGCAAGTATCACAAGGAGACCAATCCAGGACATTGTGCAGGTCTGTAGGTGAAACATATTATGTGAAATTTTAACTATTGTTTTTATAAGAGAAAGACCTCTGGATATGCAAATCATGTCTCCAGAGGTGTTAGTCACTCTGGTCATGAACACCTGCATATTTATCTTGCAAAGTCTGCTCAGCAGGCACTATGTATTCTAAAAACCGTGTAACATGTTATTGTAGGATTTCTTAGGAAAGAACACAAATTTTTAGTAGAAAAACAATAATTACCAACATTGGATACTCAATAAAGTATTAAATCAGGTTCCAATACAGTCATGGACCTTCCTAACTTGAAACAATGTTCAATTAAGGCTTAGTTGATATCTGTGTTCTTTTTTCCAAGTTCCTGCTCTGTTATAGGAGCAGAATAGCAAAAATCATGGCCCTGCCAATTTCATCATTCGATGGACATCAATGGAGCCCAACAAAACCCATTGACAATAATGAGTTCCATTGAGTTTCCATCATGATGTCCTTCATTTTGTTAAGCACTTTGAGGAATTCTGCAAGTCTCCTAAGGACTTTTTGGAAAACCAAGTCAATCAGCATGGGTATTTCAGAGGTAAAATAGTTTAAACATTACTTCCTGTGATCAAAAAGTCATACACACCCCAAAATTAGCAAAAACTACAGATTGACCTGCAAAAAATGAGCCCTCACAATTCTCCATAGACATAACTATTAAAAAGTTATTGGGGTCACTATACAGCTGTGACAATGAAAAATTACTATACGTATTTTTTTTCAGTAAACGAACAAAAACTATATATATATATGTGGTGTCATCGTAATTGTACTGAACTGGAAAATTAAAAGCATAAGTCATTTTTACCGCAGAGTGAACACTGTAAAAACAAAACCCGTAAAACCCTTTTTTTCCCCCAAATTCTACCCCATTTGGAATTTTTTTTCCCCGCTTTCCACTACACTGTACTTAATATTAAATGGTGCTATTAGAAAGTGCAACTTGTCCTGGAAAATACAAGCTCTCATACAGCTATGTGAACGGAAAAATAAAAAAGATATGGCTTCAAGAATACAGAGTGTGAAAAACGAAAATGCAAAGATGGAAAATTACTGCATGAGGAAAGGGTTAAAAGGGTATTCCAGGATTTTAATCACTGGCGTAACTATAGGGGTCGCCCAGAGGGTACACTACTTTTCCCTTTATAAGATGCAGGGAATCTAATCTTTATATCTATGTAAAGGGAATACTAGTGAGCGCTTCCATAATGGAAGCGTTCACTAGTCTGCAGGAGGAGGGGGAGAGAAGCGCTGTACATTACTTACCCCTCCGCCTGTTCACTCTTCCCGGTGCCGGCACTTCTGCGTCCTGACTGCCTGCAGCGTCAGGACGTACAGAGTGCACTCTGACCTGATGCTGCAGGAGGTCAGGTGACTTCAGCGCGGGCCCCGGGAAGATAAGACAGCCAGGACAGGGAGAGGAGAGGTAGGTTTATTTTTATTTTTTTTAAGTCTGGTCTGAGGTCTGATATAGGGGTCTGAAGGGTCTGATATGGGGGTCTGAAGGGTCTTATTGAGGTTCTGAAAGGAATGATATGGGGATCTGAAGGGTCTTTTGGGGGTCTGAAGGGCCTTATTGGGGGTCTGATATGGGGGTCTGAAGGGTCTTACTGGGGGTCTAGAGAGGTCTAATGGGGGGTCTGGAGGTCTAATGGGGGTCCGATTGGGGGTCTGGAGGTCTAATGGGGGTCTGGAGGTCTAATGGGGGTCCGATTGGGGGTCTGGAGGTTTCATGGGGGCCGATTGGGGGTCTGGAGGTCTAATGGGGGTCTGGAGGTCTAAATGGGGGTCCGATTGGGGGTCTGGGGGTCTAATAGGGGTCCGATTGGGCGTCTGGAGGTCTAATGGGGTCTGGGGGTCAGATATGGGGGTCTGGAGGTCTGGTCTGAGGAATAATGGGGGTCTGGAGGTCTAATGGGAGTCTTATCTGAGGTCTGATATTGGGGCAGGGTCTGACATGGAGGTCTAATAGGGTCTGACAGAGGTCTAAAGGGAGTCTGGTCTGAGATGGGGGGGTCTCATCTGGGATTTCATATGGGGGTCTGATTTGAAAGTTAAGGGGGTATTGTTTTTCTGTGTGGTACCAGTATTTTCAAGGGGGGCTGTTTCTGCAGTATAGTATTGGGGGGACAGGATGGGGTGTTGAGAAGGTGGGAGAATGATGGAAAAGTAGGAAAGTAAGATGTCTGTTTGTTAAACTCTGCAGAGACGAGGCGCGGCTGAAAGAAGTCACCATGGCGGTCTGATCTGAAAGGAGAAGATGAGGAAAGAGAATGTCTACATCAGAGAAGTGAAGTCACTGGATGTAAGAGGTACATATGTGGCGCTGTATGTAACGTTTTCCAAGTATGTCTTTAAAGTGGTTGTCCACTTTTTTTTTTTCATACGAGTGCTGCCTTCTCTGCTTTGTTTACTGCTCATCACTGCAAATGCTACGGCGAGCAGGTGAACAGAGCAGAGAAAGAAGCTCTCATATGAGTGCTGCCCTATCTTAAAACAGCTGATTGGCGGGGGTTCCAGGAGAACCCAGCCAGTCTGATATTGATTACCTACCAGCAGAAAGGCTAGATGCACCGGGAGGGGGGCCCAAGCTGAACTCTTGTACCAGGGCCCATGAGCCTTTAGCTACGCCCCTAATTTTAATGATGGCCTGTCATTGTACCAAAACAGACTAGAAAGCAAGACATTTCCTCTTCTGAAGCAGAGAGGGAAACCTATTACAGCATGCCTGCATGCATGCATGTTCATCAACTGTACTACAGCCCAGCCAGGACACTATGGCCATTTCTTCTTCTTCCTCATTTTGGGGCAGCAACAAAAACAGCTCTGGTTCCAGCTCTGCAACAAGACTGTACCACAGAAATAGCCAACTCCACATTGAATAATGAAATGCAGATTATGTATCTGACTATACCCTTTTCCATCAAGATTCGGCGTTATAGTGTAAGAGCCTCACATTTGTACCAACTTCTCCTGCTGTTTGGGCACATCAAAGGGTTCAGAAGAGAAAGAGCACCATGTACATTTGAGGCATTGTTTGGTGATTTCTAGAGCATTGGCCAAAAAGTATAGGGACTCTGAGGTTAAATAAAAAAAAAAAAGAAGTGACCCCAGTTTAGAAACCAAAACCCTCATAAAATTAAACAAAGAGCCTAGTTAGCATTTTGACCCTACAGGTGTTTTGAAAAAATTTATTCACTGCAGATGGTGGCAATTTTTACACAGATGCAACATTTCAGCGTCCAATATGTTGTGCCCAGCATATCCAATGTGAAAAGAAAGCCCTTTCATTATTATGCTGGGCTTCCTGGTTTTATAAACACCCTACATGTGGCCCTAATCTTTTGCCTGTACTTACAACAGGACTCAGGAGTAAAAGAGCATAATGTGCATCTAAGGACCTTGTGCTGACAACTGTAGAGGTTCTAGGAGGAAATAATAAATGAAACCCCCAAGAACTGACCCAATTTTGGAAACTCGGCCCTCAAGGTATTAACGGGTCGAGTGAAATTATGAGTAGTGGAGCATGCAAAGTGAAAATTGCCAATTTTTCATACATGTGGAATTTCAGTGCCTAATATGTTGTACCCAGGATGTGCCATCTGAGACACACCATGCTCTTTAAATTGTTAGGTGGATTCTACTGGTTACTGAAATGTTATAAATGTGGACATGTTCGGGTATGCTGCTTTTGAAGCACAGATTTCGATGGATTGGTTTATGGGCATTTGAACAGCCTCTGGGGACCAGTACAGCCATGTCAGGGCTTACTGTTTTGCAGGATGAGTTGCCTTATCATTGGTTCCCCACCCAAGGTATAATGTGTGGAATATCCCCCACACCAAAATCGGGACTAACACAAGGGGACGGGACAGATAAAACTAAAACATAACTTTTAAGAGATCAATGATTAAAAAAAAACAGCAGGTATATTGTCCTTTGTATTATCAGAACATGAAAAAGGTACTCAGGCAACCCCCTGTTAAGCGCAACAAAAACAGGGGGGATCCACCATGAATGCGTCTTACCTGTTCAGTCATGTTGGTAATCCTTGTGCTGGTTCAGGCCTAAAAATCTCCAGATGAAGTTGGATGTTTTCCATAAAATCCAAGACAGGGATGGAAGGGCTGTGGGTGATGCTGGAATGCAAATAAACTGTGGTGTTACTATTCCTATTATACCCTAAAGGTGTATAGGGGAAAGGGGCCTATACCACCCTGTCTAACAATTACACCCACCCCGATAGGAACCAAACTGGAGATGAGCAAACCATTTAGTTGGGAGCAGCATTCCCTATTTTGCTTCCATAACAAGGGTCTAAAAGCATGGCTATACAACATTCATCAGACTGCTTGATGTCACCGATCCAACAGTCACTGCATAGTCGCCATTCTGGCCAGCGTGCCCGAGGAGCCAGTGCTTTCCAACTCCGCCCCCCACAGAGACAATTGAGTTTCGTGGCCAGTGTCACTGTCAGAATCATCATCCTCTTGCTCCTCCAACCTCTCTTTCTCCTACAGTGGCAGCACCACCTTTTCCTCCCATATAGGAGTTTCTCATTGTGGGTCCCTAACAGACACAGGGAGGACAGCAAGATGTGTTAGCTGTTCTTCTTCCTCCTCTTTCTTCACATCCTGTTGCATGAAGTCAGTGTTTCTTCAAAAATACACATGGGGATGAGGGACAACTGTAGCATAAACGGCATGAGCCGCCACTGCTCAACCTGGAAACAACACATGCTCCATGCTTAGGCAGTCTGGTGCATGACAAAATCGTTCACAGGCTTCTGTTGCTTGTACAAACGCTCAAGCATGTGCAATGTTGAATTCCAGCTGGAATGTCACGGATTATGCGGTGTAGCTGCAATGCAGACCATTCTGACACTGCAAGTCGAGGAAATGATTGCTCAATATGTGAGAGTGGCTGAAAAGAGGAACAGTCTCCTGTACGTTACCAGCACCTTGCGCAAGCCAGTGCATTTTTTTCAAGGCCATGCAAGGAGCATGTGTTATTTCCCCCAGGGTCAGGGTGGGCCAAGATGTTGTGCCCATTGTTTCTGACCACCTTGCCCAGTTGGAGTCGGCGGGGTGACAGCCAGCAGGATGTTTGCTGCTTGATGTACTATAGCAACACCTCGTCGGTATGGCTACTCCTGCCCAGGACATTCAGCTCCAACACGTGTCTCAATGCTTGACTTGACACGTGACTTGACTTGACTACCCCCCTCCCCTGTGATTGGAAGGGGAGGTGGGTAGTGCCAGCTATGCTATTCCCTGCTGCTATTGGGGACTGTCCATGGAAGAGGAGGAGGCAGAGAAGTGCCTGCTGTGGGAGCCAGCCCAATGATTTGGTGAAAGGTGATCAAAGGGACCTGGCCATGTTGCTGGGGTGCTGCCTCTCCACTGCCACAAAAAACATTGATGCAGTGGACGGTGAAAGATGTACTTTCACTGCCCATAACAGCTGCTCCAGGTGTCCACAGTAGAGTGCAGCTTGCCACACAGTGAAAATCTCAAGGACTGGCCTGCCTTCTCTGCCATGTGATTACAAACCACGAATACAATGGCACGGCAGTGACTGCACCACCAGCAACGTAGCCAGGTGGGGTTTCAGCAATTAGACAAGTTAATTGTTGGTGAAGAAAAGTTTTTTCATGGCCAAACATTCCATTATAGTTGTCTCACGATTATGCTGAGGATAAGGAGGAGTCATAGCAGAAGAAGAAGGTAATGATGATGATAAAGATACCATACTGTTTGGGGTTGTAGGCTGGCTTCCACAAAGAGGACCAGGAAAAGGAGGACAGACTTGTTCTGATTGGGAATGCTGGCCAGTTGTATTTTCTCAAAGGATCCGGTGATGCCACCTCATGGGCTGCAATAGACCTTTGGTACCTATGAATGTGTTTGAATGGCAACAGCTTATTTTAATCCTGCAGATCTTGCACATGGCTGTGGTTTTATGTGCCTGCCTTGCGGAGAAAAAATGCCATATGGGAGATGCTTTCACAGAGCTATAGGCAGCCATGCTCCACATAGCTCTGGCATGTTTTGGGCCTAACTAACCCACAGTGTCACCAGATCCCAAAGCAAATGTGGCCCTGGCTGTTTTTTGGGAGGTAGGTCGTCTCTGCTCTTTATTACCGCCGCCACCACACTTCTCCATTGATGGTGCTTCCTCCTCAGCACCCCTGCTGGAGAATGAACTTGTGTATATACTGTATACTGCTGGAGACTGGACCTGTGTATATACTCTATACTGCTTTAGAATGAACCAATGTATATACTGTATACTGCTGGAGAATGGACCGGTGTATATGTAGTACCCCAGAGTGGGCACTGTTATTCCTACACCCTGCTACTGTCTCTAATAGCTAACCAATAATGTCCTCTGTGTATTTACTGTAATTCTGGGCCCTTTGATATTGTGCCAGGTCCATTGCTATTTAACTTATGCATTGTATTACATACATGCAGTGTGCCTGGCTATCCAGCAGGTGGCAGTGTATTTGGCAGAGAGAGATCTTTAGATGGAATTGAATTTACCATTCAATTCTCCCCCTTTTTGGGCAGAAATGGGCTAGCCCCTTTCCTACCAAGGGAAGGGTTGCAGGAAGCTATAGGAGTCGATAAAATAATTGGAAAGAGACAAGACATGGTGCAGTGCAGGGTGCATCCTCCCTTGTGCAGTAGGAGTCTTCCAGAGGAAGCAACTTGGAAAGTAGGGGTCAACAGCCAAAAGCACCCCACTCAAAGGTACCAGAACTGCTAGAAAGTCCAGTAGCCAGACTGAAGCCAGAGATTAACACAGAATAAAGAGAAAGCAGAGTGTTCAAGTTTACCTGCCAGTTTATCCCAAAACCTGCTGGAACCAAGAGAAAGATCAAGTTTTGTTTGGATGCAAATTTATTTAAGTAAAACTGTTGAACATTATAAAGTCTGGACTAGACTTATTCCCCACCAACTACAGCTCTCTTATTTGAATGCTACAGAGCCGATCCCTAAGGACTGGGACCTGCTTGGCCCTGGGGGCAGCACATTGCATTCAAGTGGCATCACAAACAGGATATATGCTTCTGTACCTTACTATTGAAGGCACACATCTATAAAACCCCCTACAAATGACTTTATTGCATCTATGTTCTGCTGGAGTGTGAATCTGCATCTGTGACAAAACGGGTTAATCAGCCATCTTGGATTTATGCCAGGAGAGGGGCAGGAAACAAACAGCTCACCTCCACAGAGGAACCATCCTTACAGAAGGAGGAACTAAAGTTCCCGGGAGGACAAGGAAACCAAATGTACCCTTACAGGAAGTAAAAGCAGCAGCCATCATGGAGAAGGGAAAATACTGTTCCAGCTTCACTGGATCCTGAGAATCAACATCCAGAAGGTCTGATTGAGTACTGCTGGGGAAATTAATCTTAATAAGCACTGTTGAGGCCATAATCTGCCCGCCAGAGCATCATACTCCCCAAAATTGAGCAGTTGCGTGCCCCCAGTAATATTCCCTGTTATGTGCCCCCAGTAATATTCCCTGTTATGTGCCCCCAGTAAAATGCCCTGTTATGTGCCCCCAGTAATATGACCAGCTGTGCCCCCCAGTAATATGCCCACATCGTGCCCCACTGTAATATGCCCACATTGTGCTCCCCAGTAATGTTGTGCTCCCACTAATGTGTCCACATTATGATCCCCAGTAACGTTGTGCCCCCAGTAATATGCCCACATTTGTGCTCTGCAGTTTATGTTGTGCCCCCTGTAATATGCCCACATTGTGCTCCCCAGTAATGTTGTGCTCCCACTAATGTGTCCACATTGTGCTCCCCAGTAATGTTGTGCCCCAGTAATATGCCCACATTTGTGCTCCCCAGTAATGTTGTGCCCCCATTAATATGCCTACATTTGTGCTCCCCAGTAATGTTGTGCCCCAGTAACATGTCCACATTGTGCCCCCAGTAATATATTGTCCCCCAGTAATATGCCCACCTTGTGCCATTCACAGAAAGTTGAAAAAAATAAACACCATAATACTTAACTTCTTCCTAGCAGCATCACCAGCAGGACATCTTCTTCTTTAGTCTGGAGGGGGTGGAGCCAAGGCTGACTGATGGCCGACTCCGCCCCCCTCCCAGACCAAAGGTGTAGAGAGCCGCCTGGAGGTATGGAGAGCCTGCAGGAAGGATGGGAGGGAGAATGGATGAAGCAGAGAGCTGATGCCGGCTCTCTGCTTCATCACCATTCAGGAAACTGTCTCTGCGTCCTATGGAGTGTAAGCATGTTTGACATGAGGTGTGAAGAAGAAGGAACAATAATACCGCATAGCCAAGCCCACCAAGAACATCTGCAGTATGTCAGAGATCTACTCCAAAAGGAGGATGACACACAGCAGAATGACCTTTACCGATGAAAGGCCCATAGGAGGAGTGCATTACAGGACTTGATAAAGAAAGAGGAAGAAAGGACAAAAACAAAAGAAAAAGAGCGCAGAGAAAAGGAATTGCATGAAGCCTACAAAAACACTTAGCTCAACTTGACCAAAACAAATGTGCATATATGTCCAAAAGTTTTCTCTGGAGATATAAACCACACAAACCAAGCGGATGAAATGGATTTGTCTTTAAGGACTGAAAATATCCACACAGAACAGATTAAAGATTGCGTACAACCTCCTATCCTCAGTCACTACAACTGAACCTACTGAAAATGGAAAGGATCTAGAAGAGCAAAAAGATGTCACCAAATTAAAGGTTATGCATTGATCTTTGGAACAAAATGATACTGCTCCATGCACCCTGGAACCACCAGCGAATCCGGAGAATGTATCACCTACCAGGAAAAGGCTAAGGCTTACAGAGGATCCTCTATAAGAGGGTGATCCTGCAGTTCCAAGTTCCACCACCAGAGGTTACTATGGGATCACAGATGAAGCTTCTGCTGGCGTTGCAGCTGCAGAGGGCACCAGACCTAGCAGTAACAGCGCAGAGGACGTCAACCAGCTTAAAGAAATACTTTTGCGCCCTCAAGTGTGGGATCCAGGAGGATGACTTCAGGTCCCTCTTCCGAGGAGACCTCATGCGTGGACACTGGAATAAACAGGTGAGACACATCGGCCCTTGTTTTGAGTTTATATTTTGGCTCGTTTCCATCCACACTCTACACTTACCCGTTTGGTGATCAATTGTTATGCATTGTGCTCTGCAGACCTAGCAGTAACAGCGCAGAGGACGTCAACCAGCTTAAAGAAAGACTTTTGCGCCCTCAAGTATGGGATCCAGGAGGATGACTATAGGTCCCTCTTCCGAGGAGACCTCATGCGTGGACACTGGAATGTGTGGCTCCCACACTGTATAAATGTGGGAGCCATTGACTGAAGGGCATAAGAGGGTGGTGTAGGGTTAACATCCCAGGGGAGGGCTCTCTAGTCCGAGCATGTAGCACGGGTTATATAAGGTATGAACTCCTCCCCTACTTCCTATTGCTGCATGCTGGGACAGAGACGAGTTGCCCTGCAGTAGGTGATAAGTTTTTCTGCCATGGAAACCATCAATGAGGCTAACCTCCTGGCTCTCCTACAGGAGAAAGTTGCCAGGGAAGGTTCAGCCTGGCTAACCCCCCTTCTTTCAGCTAGCACGCTGGGGAGCTCTGAGTCCCCTCAGACGGCTGCTGCTCTTCCCCCCCATTCGTCTCATGCAGTCCTCACGTCCCCCTGCCCGTCTGTCTCCTTCCCCTGTCAGGCGCAATAAGCAGGGACGTGCCCCGCCCAGGGCGCCTGCCTGTAGTGCGACTGCCAACCGTTCAGGCTCAGCAGGCTATCCCCCTGGGGCCCCTGCTAGTTCCATGTCTGTGCCTCCTTCAGGGATCACAGAAGCTGCAGTCACACAGCTGCCGTCAGGGCCGGGACTAGGGGTAGGCGGGGGAGGCGACCGCCTAGGGCGTCATCTGGAGGGGGGCGCAGCCACAGGGGGGGTCCAACAGGTCTGGACCCCCCCCCCCCCCCAGAACCATTCACTTTTTTTTTTTTTTTTTAATTCCTCAGGGCCGCACCGCCGATCGCTACAGGCGGTGCGACCCTGGATCTAAGTGCAGTCAGCGTGTGGGGGCAGTAGGAGATGAGTGCTTCCATTGTGGAAGCGCTCATCTCTATATTCATCTGTATCGCCGTCCTCAGGACAGCGATACAGATGCCTGTGCTGCGGCAGGGGAGGGAGAGGTGTCTCCCTTCCCTGTTCTTCTGATAGGCTGTAGGCACTAATGGCTGCGGCCTATCAGAGGCCAACTCAGGCAGCGCGATGACGTCATCATCATCGCGCCGCCTGAGCCGGGCAGCACACAGAGTGGGACACAGGCCGGAAGAGGCCTGCACCTCATCGCTGCTGATGGAGGTAAGTATTAGTGTTTTTTTTTTTGTTTTTGTTTTTTTTTTTAAATAGATGTCATATTATAGGGGGCACCTGCTGGCAATTTCTTACTGGCCCATTTACTGGGGCATTTCTTACTGGCACATTAAGGGGGGGGGGCACCATGGGGGAGAGGAGCACTGTGGGGGCATCTGGGGGCCTTTTTTTGGGCACATTATGGGGGGGCAATATAGGGGAGAGCTGGACTATGGGGCATCTGGTGGCACTATAGGGGCACTATGAGGGAGGGGAGCACTATGAGGGCTCTAAAGAGGCCTTTTTTGTTGGCACATTATGGGGGCACTATGGCATCTGGTGGCAATAAGGGGGCATTTTTTATAGACACATGGGAGACACTATAGGGGAGAGCGGCACTATGGGGCATCTGGTGACATTATTTGGGGGCAGTATGGGGAGTGGAGCACTATAGGGGCATCATTTGGGGGCACTATGGGGGAATCTGGTGGCTCTAAAGGGGAATTTTTTACAGGAACATTATAGGGGCACTATGGCTTCTGGCACTAAGGGGGCATTTTTACTGGCACATTATAGGAGGCATTATGGGGCATCTGGTGGCACTATAGGGGCATTATTTTGGGGCACTACGGGGGAGTGGAGCACTACGGGGGGCATCTGGTAACTCTAAAGGGGCATTTTTTACTGGCACATTATAGGGGGCACTATGGCATCTGGCACTAAGGGGGCAATTTTTACTGGCACATTATGGGGGAGAGGAGCACTATAGGGGCATCTGGTGGGGGCAGCAAGAAGGGGCATTTTTTACTGGCATATTATGGGGACACTATGGGGGCATTTACTGGGGCACTATATGGGGGTATTTTGTACTGGCATACATTATGGGGACATTAGCTCAACTGCAGGAACTAAGCGGGGGTATTTCTTGTTCTGTCATATTACAAGGTGAATTATTACTACTTGGGGGTACTATGGTGAGCTTTACTACTACTGGGGGCTATGGGGAAAACGATGTCTAGTATGGGCACTATGGGGGCATTACTATTGTGTGCTCTGGCAGATCATTATTTCTATTGGTGGGATTTTGGGGAGCACTGTTACTTTGGGGGGCACTCTGGCACAGTATCAATTTAGCACAATTATTTTTGGGGGACATTATCTTTATACTATTAGTGTCCGGACGCAGTTATTTTTTAGGGGACTCTGTGCCAATAATTGTTGTAGGGGGTACTATCTGTGTGGTAGTTGTATTTTTCAGGGGACAGTTTCTGCAGTATAGTATTAGGGGGCACAGTATTGGGGGTAGCAGGATGAGGTGTTCAGAAGATGTGAAGATGATGGAAATGTGGGAAACTAATGTCTGTTTGTATCTCTGCAGATACGAGAGATGGCTAAAAAATCTTCATGGCGGTCTGGTCCAAATGGAGAAGATGAGGAAAGAGAACGTCTACAACAAAGGTGACATCACTGGATGTAAGACGTATGGGGCACTATGTAGGAGAGGAGATGCTCTGGCTCCTCCCTCTGCCATTTGCAGAAGGAGGATTCAGAGCTGGGTGAGGACAGCCAAGGGGGGCAGCAGATCATGGGTGGGTGGCAGATGGTGGTGGGGAACCACAGGCCTTGAGCAGGATCTGAGGAGAGGGAAGGAGCTTCCTTGCTGTAGCCTGCTGTTGTCTATTGTATAATGTGAGGCAGGCAGTGCAGCAAGGACATGTCCTCCCCTCTCTGTATGATGTGTACAGGCGGGACTCAACAATATCATTTCAGCTGTTTGCTGGGAGTGGCCTATTATATTTAAGAGGGGCTTATAATAAGGGGCGGGGCCAATTTGGGGGGGCGCCATTTGACTACTTTGCCTAGGGCACCAAACTGCCTAGCCCCGGCACTGATTGATGGCCACACATTGGTGCGTGGAGCTAGTGGCGTCAGCGGCCGAAGGCGTCGAGGCACTCGTCACTCCACGTCGACTTCGGAATCTGACCGCAGTTTGGCTCGCAGTCAGAGCTTGGACCACAGTGGGCGGCACGCCATGGTCGTGGACACCGCAGATCTCGTGGTTCCAGGAGGCGCAGGGACCAGTCGGATTCATCGCCTTCGAGTCTGGAAAGTCGGTGTTCACCCAGGCGTGATCGGCGCAGACGGAGACTAAGTCACGGGAAGCGTTCTCACAGCCATTCGCAGGTAGGTCGGTCCTTGCCTGTGGTTCGGACTACTGATGCTCCAGTGCTGCCTTCCCCTCCTGTTCCCGCTTTGCCCTCTGCCGCGCTACCGCTGACAGGTGAGTCTGCCTGTTCCCAGGCTTGGGTAGGTGGGAGTGTAGTTGATTCTAGTGTTACTCTAGACATGTTAAAAACTTTGGTTGCCAAGATGGAAAGTGCTGCAGCGACGCCAGGGGTGGCCACTCCACCGCCTGTGAGTGGTATAGATACGTCCAGGCTTATGTTCTGGGACGCTTATTTTTGTGGGGTGACCCCGTTGGGGGGCCAGGTGTCTCAGGATATTAAAGAGAAAATAGCAAAATGTGATTATGTAGATATTTGGTCCTTATTGACTGTCGATAAGGAAAAACGGGTTGAAAAATCGGATGATAAGAAGTCCAAGGTTACCAAGACATTTGGCAACTGGTTACAGGCCTTCTCTATATTATCTGGAATGTATAGTCAGCATCATCCTAATAAAGCGTGGGAGCTGTTTACGTATATTGATTCGATTTATTTGGCTCATAAGTTGCATGGTGGTACAGCGTGGTGGCGTTATGATGAGGAATTCAGACGCCGTTTGGCCTTGAGACCCGAGGTCAGTTGGGCATCAAAAGCCACGGATGTGTGGATTCAATTAATGATGACGTCGCGGCCTTCCTAGTCTTTTCAGTCTTATCACGGGGCGGGTAGCTACGGACCCGCATCAGGAGATCGCAGGCCTGGAGCATGTTGGCTCTTCAATGAAGGCCACTGTCGCTTCCTTGCATCATGTAAATTTCGGCACGAGTGCTCCCTCTGTGGTGGGTCTCATTCAGCACTTAGGTGCTTCAAAAAAGCCACCTTCACTTCTAGGATGCGCCAGTGGCTCGAGCAGTACCCCAGGCAACAGGAGGCTGTCAGGCTTCTTGAAGATTTCGAGGTTGGTTTCTGGATGCCTCATCACGTGGTTGCATTCACGGGTAACCTAAAGTCAGTTTTGGAGCACCCTGAGGAGGCACAGGCAAAGGTAGACAAAGAGGTTGCTATGGGCCTTATGGCTGGTCCTTTCATGGAGCCTCCTTTCCCTAATTTACGGATATCTCCTCTTGGTATAGTCCTCAAGAAGGAGCCAGGTAAATTTAGATTAATACACCATTTATCACTTCCGGAAGGGGATTCCGTCAATGATGCCATCCCGAAGGAAGAGTCGGCGGTTTCCTATACCTCTTTTGATGCTGCTTTATGCCTAATTGTGAAAGCAGGATCAGGGGCTTTATTGGCCAAATCAGATATTTAATCAGCCTTTCGGCTTTTACCAGTTCACCCGAATTGCTTTCACCTGCTGGGTTGTCAGTTGAATGGTCTCTTCTACTTCGACATGTGCCTTCCCATGGGTTGCTCCATTTCTTGTAGGTATTTTGAGATGTTTAGTGTTTTTTTCGAATGGGTTGTTAAGGTTGAGACGGGTAACACCTTGGTTGTTCATTATTTAGACGACTTCTTGTTTATTGGTCCAAAACAGTCATGCGCGATCACACTTGCGACTTTTCGTTTCTTCGCGGCTAGGTTTGGTATTCCGTTAGCCGAGGATAAAACTGAAGGTCCCACTCATTGCCTCTCTTTTTGGGTATCGAAATTGACACAGAGAGGGGCTTGATTAGTTTGCCACAAGATAAGCTGCTGCGCTTACGAGCTGACATCAGCAACTGCTTGGACGCGCGTAAAGTTACGCTGAAGGAATTGCAATCTCTCCTGGGTCAGCTAGCCTTCGCGTGCCGGATTTTTCCAATGGGGCAGGTTTTTTCCCGCCGCTTGTCGTTGGCTATGGCTGGCGTTCGGCAGCCCCATCATTTTATTCGATTACCTCAACCACTAAAGGATGATCTTCGAGTTTGGTTGCAGTTCCTACATTCGTACAACGGTGTTTTATGTTTTCGGGAACCGGAAATCGATAGCAATGCATTACACCTTTTTACAGAAGCGGCTGGTTCATTGGCTTACGCTGCAATATCCGGTGATAGCTATTCTGCATCGCCATGGCCTCCATACTGGTCGGATCATGGTTTAACTAAAAATCTTACCTTTTTGGAACTTTTTCCAATAGTTGTGGCTATGGAATTATGGGGTCCCCTGATGACGGTGGGAGGACCTTGTCTAAGAAGAAGATCGAGAAGTGGCAGTCACCTGAGGTTTCTGCAAAGACATGCTCACTGCATCCGCAGTGACCAGGCATACTAGGTGACGAAGACAGAGTTTGTGGTTTAAGGGTAGACAAGGTCCTCCTATCTTTGTAATAAAGCTGTGGCCCCCCATTTTTACCAGAAAGAAAGTTTCTGTCCATTTATTTGTTAGATAGAGAGCCCCTAGAGTGTGTGAGATGTGTGTGTCGCTTCAGTCAAACAGGTGAGACACATCGGCCCTTGTTTTGAGTTTATATTTTGGCTCTTTTCCATCCACACTCTACACTTACCCGTTTGGTGATCAATTGTTACGTAATTAAAGGGGTTGGCCACTCTCTAAGTACTTTCTACTACTGTGTGGCAGGCAGGGAAAAAATGAAGTTCCTAATATACTTCATTAAGCACCTCTGCCTGCTTTGCTTTCAATTTGAAGCCATGCCCCCTAAGCCCTGCTCTACCTTGCAGCCCAGTTCGTCCATAGCTGCACGAGACATGGAGGAGCTTGAGAGCAAGCTCGTCCATGCCAGCAGTGGAGCTGCCTAATACTCTGTAAATGCAGGGCATGTGCTGTCTGCTCCTGTCAGTAGCTGCTCTCTGCTCCAGCTCTGACAGGAATCAGCTGCTTGTTCTGTCTCCACAAACAGCTGATTCCTGTGAGAAGCTGGTTGTAATAAAAGCCTTCAGAGCCCCTGTACTGGGGTGGCTACTCAGTCCATCATCCACCCCCCCTGCACTACCATCATGCCGCGGACAGACTAAGCCACGCCCCTTTCTCCACTAGGCCACGCCCCTGCCGCCAACCCAGAAAGCAGGACGTCTTCCCAGCCATCCCTGTACAGTACATTTTTTTTATATAGTTATATGGAGCTGTGGTGTGTGTGTGTGTATATATATATATATATATATATATATATATATATATATACACTGTGTGTGTGTATATATATACTGTGTGTATATATATATATATATATATATATATATATATATATATATACTGTGTGTATATATATATATACTGTGTGTGTATATATATATATATATATATATATATATATATATATATATATATATATATATATATATATATATACTGTGTGTATATATATATATATATATATATATATATATATATACAAAAATGCAAAAAAGTAGCAGCAGCACAATTAAATCAGGTTTGGGTGCAATTCCTCACTAAAGAGCTCCCGGCTTAAAGCTCCATCCAGACAATTGAATCCAAAGAATTGAGGCAGCACTCCAGGCTTGTGCAAAAGTGAAAGTGGATTTATTCCATATGCAACGTTTCAGCTCTCACAATGGAGCCTTTGTCAAGCAATGAATAGACACACAATGTGATCTTATATAGGACCAGCCTACTCAAAATACATAATTGATTCATTTACATGTAATTAATAAAATTTTTTGTATATAACATGATTTTAGTAAAAAGATTCTTGATATAAATAATATACATACAACGTGTGACCATAATTACATAGATTATTGCTATTCACAATTCATACAATACAAATATATAATAAAAAAGTGCTGTAATGTGCTGATGACCAACCTCATATCACCTGTGAGTGGGCGTGTATATAAAAAATTATTAGAATATGGTAAAAACAAACACTCACATCAGTAAATCCATTGGTGGTTCAGCAGGACCCATCGCGTCCTAGCACCCAGACTACGCATGCTCGGCATCACCGGAATGCGTCACAGCATCCCAGCCACCGTGCGCCTCCGGCCAATGGAACGCACGCACCCCGTGTGCGCCCCACAGGCCGGAAGACGCCCAGTAACCAGGAAACGCCGATCAGCGTCCCGGCAACCGCCCGTCCGCGATTCTGTGTGCATAGATACGATCTGCTTAGTTAGAGAAAATATAAATAAAACATTATAAGGGGTGTTCACAGGTTCATATCTCAGATCACTGAGTAAACCTTAGATTATATAATAAGAATGGTTGCGTAGGGTTTCCAAAGCGGTTAAACATGATCCCATATGCATGGTCATGCGATTCTATTAGACAAGGTATTGCGTGATTTTGCAATCAATACAAAATCATATATTAAGGATACAAGTGACTTTTTGGATAAGATTAGTGGACTAAAATTACCTGTACACTGTATCATTGCTTCTTTTGATGTGGTGAATCTATACACCTCTATCAATCATGATAGGGGTGTACAGGCTGTATGCAAATGTTTACAAAACAGTAATTACACTAGGGAATGTGTCCATTTCATTATCACATTACTTGAGCTTGTTCTTAAGTACAATTACTTTAATTTTGCAGGGCGATTCTACCTCCAGCAATGTGGGACCGCCATGGGGTCCAACATGGCGCCCACGTATGCTAATATATATATGGCGGATTTTGAGGAGAGATGGGTCTATGTGTCCCACCACTCCAGCTGCTTGCTGGGGTGGTGGAGATACATAGATGACATCTTCCTCATCTGGACTGGTAACATCTCTACCCTTAATGAGTTTCACCAATATCTCAACTCAGTTGATCCAGATATCAAGTTTACATTGACTAGTTCCACGGAAAAGGTACAATTCCTTGATACTATGATTACGGTCAGGGATGGTGTGCTGATCAGTGATCTGTACACCAAGCCTACTGATTGTAATACATTGCTGAGACATGAGAGTTGCCATCCGAGAGCTATTATCAATTCATTACCCTATAGCCAATTGCTCAGAGTTAAGCGCATTGTCCAGGACCCTAATAAATTACCAGAGAGGTTGGACCAAATGTTGGAAAAATTTAAGACTAGAGGTTACCCTAAGACTACTCTACAGAAACATGTTAGAAAAACATTGACTCACAAACCGGATCTGACTAAACCAACTCATGAACTTGGGAAACGTATTCCCTTTATCATGACTTACTGTGAACAAAGTAATGCTATTGCTAATGTTGTCAGAAGACACTGGCATATCCTTGGTAGTAATTTCAAGGACATACCAGAGTTTATGGTTCCTCCTCTTATCTCCTTTAAACGTCCCCGCAATTTACGGGATCAGTTGGTTAAATCAGAAGTCCCGTCTAAACGAATATTACAAACTTACATTACCGCCAAGAGAACTGGGAGTTATCCATGTTTGAGCTGTGTGAACTGCTCATATATGGTTAAAGGGGAAAGCTTTACACATCCAAAAACAGGTCACCAATATAAGATTCGTCATTTCCTTACCTGTGACAGTTCATTTGTTATTTACATACTTATGTGCCCTTGCAGGTTGTTATATGTTGGTGAAACCACCTGGGAGCTCAAAAATAGGATTAACCAACATAGATATACAATCCGCAAAAAAAGAAAGGATTTACCTATTCCTAAACATTTTACTGATATGGGTCACAATGAACGTGACCTTAAGTTCATGATCGTGGATTTTGTTCCACTACCCCGGAGAGGAGGGGACAGAGAATTGTTATTAAAAAGAAAAGAACTCTGGTGGATTCATCATTTACAGACACTTAAGCCCCAGGGGCTAAATGTAGAATTCAGATGGAATGTGATGGACTGATGACTATGCCTGCCTGTCGCCTGAGGAGGTTTCTTTTCCCTTGTTATGCTTGTTTATAGTGTTTAGGAATAGATACACTAATTATTTATCTTTTATCTTTTTATATTGGTCTAATGAAATTTCTCTTTATTTTTTAGATCATCCTTTTTGTCAAGATTCCTTCAGTGACCATATGGTGGCTCATTCTCTGGACCCGTTATGCTACTTTATAGTCTTACTTTACTTTATAATATATTCGTGACATAAGGGGTAGTTCTCATGTATTTAATATGAATTATTTTTTCATTAGGGTGCGTATATACAATATTGTGAGTTATACATTGACCTTAGGAATTGATATTGGACCCTTGTGGGGTGTCCGGGCACGAGATTCTCCACATGAGCCATAATAGGTCATTATGTGCTTTCCACTGATTGTGGGTAGCACATGTGTGACCCATTCCTTATACATGCGGTTATGGATGGGTTACAAGAATATTGTTCTCACCCTGACCATGCATATGGGATCATGTTTAACCGCTTTGGAAACCCTACGCAACCATTCTTATTATATAATCTAAGGTTTACTCAGTGATCTGAGATATGAACCTGTGAACACCCCTTATAATGTTTTATTTATATTTTCTCTAACTAAGCAGATCGTATCTATGCACACAGAATCGCGGACGGGCGGTTGCCGGGACGCTGATCGGCGTTTCCTGGTTACTGGGCGTCTTCCGGCCTGTGGGGCGCACACGGGGTGCGTGCGTTCCATTGGCCGGAGGCGCACGGTGGCTGGGATGCTGTGACGCATTCCGGTGATGCCGAGCATGCGTAGTCTGGGTGCTAGGACGCGATGGGTCCTGCTGAACCACCAATGGATTTACTGATGTGAGTGTTTGTTTTTACCATATTCTAATAATTTTTTATATACACGCCCACTCACAGGTGATATGAGGTTGGTCATCAGCACATTACAGCACTTTTTTATTATATATTTGTATTGTATGAATTGTGAATAGCAATAATCTATGTAATTATGGTCACACGTTGTATGTATATTATGTATGTATATTATAATTAATGTATATTATATCAAGAATCTTTTTACTAAAATCATGTTATATACAAAAATTTTTATTAATTACATGTAAATGAATCAATTATGTATTTTGAGTAGGCTGGTCCTATATAAGATCACATTGTGTGTCTATTCATTGCTTGACAAAGGCTCCATTGTGAGAGCTGAAACGTTGCATATGGAATAAATCCACTTTCACTTTTGCACAAGCCTGGAGTGCTGCCTCAATTCTTTGGATTCAATTATATATATATATATATATATATATATATATACTGTGTGTGTGTATATATATACTGTGTGTATATATATATATATATATATATATATATACTGTGTGTTTGTATATATATATATATATACTGTGTGTATATATATTCTGTGTGTATATATATATACTGTGTGTGTATATGTATATATATATATATATACTATGTGTGTATATATATACTGTGTGTGTGTATATATACTGTGTGTATATATATATATATATATATATATACTGTGTGTGTGTATATATATACTGTGTGTGTATATATATACTGTGTGTGTGTATATATACTGTGTGTGTGTGTATATATATATATATACTGTGTGTGTATATATATATTTATATACATATATACATACACAGACCTGTATATGTATATTTGTGTGTATACTATATATATATATATATCAATCTATATGTATGTATATGTATACATATTTATATATATGTATGTGTGCATATATAGATATATATATATTTATATACACACGTGTGTGTGTATATGAATATATATATATATATATATATATATATATATATATATATATATCGTATTTTTGGCCCCATAAGATGCATTTTTTCCCCCCAAAAGTGGGGGAAAAATGTCCTTGCGTCTTATGGGCTGAATACTAATGAGCGCTTCAATTATGGAAGCGTTTATTAGTACCGGAGGACCAGGAAGTGGTGAAGGCTCGTAACCGCTTCCTGGTCCTCGGCTGTCAGCTGTGCAGTGGCTGCCCACAGCGTGAGGGCGCTCTGTGACCTCACGCAGTGCGCGCCAGTTCACAGCACAGCCGGAGAAAGGATGAAGATAGAGCCCGGGCGGTGAGGAGTGGCAGCGTCCGGGAGCAGGAAAGGTAAGTGGTTTATTTATTTTATCTGGCATTGCACTACTTTTTTGCGGAGCAGAAGCATGGACAGAAACCCCACGGAAGCACTCCATAGAGCTTACGTGGGCTTCCGATCTGTGCTTCCATTCCGCACTGCACCGTATCTTCTGGATTGTGGACCCATTCAAGTGAATGGGTTGGCATCCATGATACGGTGCGCACACGGCTGGAGCCTGTATATTGCGGACCTGCTGTTCGCAGACCACAATACTGGCACAGACAGGCTATAGTCATGTGCATGAGGCCTAAAGCACTGATGAAATGACACCTGAGGTGCTGTTGTTACTATGGTATCACAGTTGTCCAGGGGTGTCATGTGACTTCTCCTCTAGACATGCTTGCTGCAGTGCATGCTGGGATTGTTACTTTCACTTTGCAGCTGCTCCTCCCACAGAGCCTGTCTGAGGGAACTCCTCCAGTGAAGTGTGTCATGGTGAACAGGTTAGATAAATGACGTACAGCCAGTACATGTCACCTGATAGAAATACTTCATGGTGTTGGTTATTGTCTGGGGCACTTTGGATTTTTGATACTTAGGGTGGCCAACCCCTTTAATTAAAAAGTGGGTATATCTTTATAGGACTTGAGTAGTTATATTCATATGCCTTGACCCATCAAGATTTTAGAACAAGTTTTTGATTATCTTCTCGATATAGTATTTGCCTTTGCCTATGGCTTTTAACAAGATACCTACCATTTAATACCACCAGTTGATTAGGTTAACGGGGACTAGTAATAACATATGGCCCCGTAGTTCAGCGCCTAATTAGGGTTTGGTGCTGACTAATGGGAATGGCCGGGGTGTTTCTGTAGCCCACACGTCACGCCCCGGGGCACTCCCACCACACGCCTATCCCCTGACGTATTACATCGCGCAAGCGGTGCATGTGCACTAGGGATATTGCGTATGTACGCTTTGCCTACACCATTACGCATTTAGCATATGCACGCTTTGCCTACGCCATTAGGAACAAGCACTGTCTTATTAGGTTGGTAGATGCGCTCTGTATGTACGTAACTTTAGTCAGTGATGGGCGGTCTAGTGGTATTAGTAAGCCCTTTGCAATCGTCATCTGTAAGGGCGGTACTATTCAACCTAGGAGGGGTATTTAAATATTGTTGGCGCCAGCCACCATGCTGACGCCGCTGCCCCACTGGATAGAGCTGAGCTGTTGCTATGGACCTATATAGCTAACCAGCTTTTTTATGTGAACCAGATGGAAAACCAATGCTGGCTTTCTCCTATTTAACCTTAACATGTTGGTCCCCTGATGATGTGGTGAAGCCACAAAATCCAAAAGGTGGACTTTCTATTTGAACCCTGCAGCGTACTCAAATAGCAGTTTACATCCACATTTATAGCATTTCCGTACCCAGCAGAACCTACCAAACAATTTAAGGGGCGTTGTGTGTTTTAGATGCAACAAGCTGGGCACAGCATATTGGGGACTGAAAGGCCATATCTGTGGAGTTTGCAATTTTCATTTTACATGATCACATTAATTTCTGCAATACATCTGTGGTATCAAAATGCTTGTTCCATCCCTTGAGGGGTTTGATTTTGCAAAATGAGGTCACTTACTAGTGGTTTTCACTGCCTTCTGGGGCTCTGCAAATGTGATGTAGCACCCAAAAGCCATTCCAGCAAAATCCATTCTCTAAAAGCCAAATGGCACTCCTTCCTTACTACTCCCTACCATGTGTCCATACAGCAGCTTATATCCACATTTATACCATTGCCTACCCAGTGGAATCTGCCTATGAATTCAAGCATTGCAGTATGAATCTTAGGATGCATGAGCTGGGCACAACATATTGGGCACTCAAATGCCATATCTGATGACTATTTGATCATTTTTTTATCAATTTTACAAGAGGTGAAGCGACCCAAAAATTGTAGCGGTTGTGGTTTTAAATGTACAGGATAAATACTTCTATATTTTCATAGTATGGGTATTTTTGGATGCAGTGATAACAATTATGTTTATATTTTTGAATTTTTTTTATTTATAAAATGGGGAATGTTTTTTGTTGTTTTTTTATATGTTTTCAAACTTTTTTTTTTTTTTTACTTTTTGTTAACTTTACTTATAGCCTCCCCCCAAGCGATCATTCACTTATACCAAACAATTAGTATTTTGGTCTTTGGTAAAATCACAATGGTCTTATTAAGCCCTGCCTTTAATATGGCCGCATACAGGTCATGTTGAGCTGTTATTATACATGAAAATTGATCATTAATAACTCTTTATAAGGTTGAATAACAACTTTTAACCAATATTCTATATAGTGACCACTAGGTGGAGACGTTCTTTCTCTTGTATTTCATTCTAGCTGGAGGTCAAACATTTGTTCAGACATTTTAATAGGCAACGTGGAAGCATTGCAGGCAGCAAGGTGCAGAAACGGCTAAGGCCAAGTTCACACTTCAGTTATGTGGTCAGTTATTTTCATCAGTTATTGTGAGCTAAAACCAGGTGCGGGTCAAAAACATAGAGCAGGAGTAGATCTTTCCATTATGCCTTATCTCCGTGGAGGCTTCACTACTGTTTTTTCTGGTTATTTACTGGTTTTGGCTCATAATCACTGATGGAAATAACTCACCAAATAACTGAAGTGTGAACTTGGCCTTGGGAGATATGCATTTTAAGATAAAAATGTATGAAAAGTAACACTGTCAATACAGAGTGATTAAAGGGGTTGTCTCACTACAGCAAATGTAATTTATCATGTAGAGAAAGTGAATATAAGGCACTTATTAATGCATTATGACTGTCCATATTGCCTCTTTTGCTGCCTGGATTCATTTTTCCATCACACGACCAACCTGCAATTAGAGATGAGCGAATCATTCAAAAAATTATTCGCCGAACATTTGCCAAAGTTTTCCTAAGATTTGTATATTCGACGAATAGATTTGTTGTATTTGCGTACAAAATATACGTTATTATGTGCTATTAGCGAACATTCGCGCACTAATAACGAATGTACAGTTAAAAAATGTACGCCACTTCTTAGAAGACGTACGCATGAGCGTACAAATAGCTTACGAATCCTCAGCGTACTATTGTCTACGTGATTACGTAATACGCAGGCACGTACAACGAGAGCCCGCGGCGTGCATTCCTCAGAGGCAAAGCGAATATTCGAAAATGGCATCCAGACGATCCTCATCATTTAGCTCTGCTTCACAGCTGAAATACATAGTCCGGCTGATGGACCGCCAGGATTATGATTTATGATGGCACACACCGCCACCCGAACCAGCATAAAAAGGAGGTGATCCGAGGCTTGCGCCATCGTTTTGACACCTTGGGGACCCCGGGCCAGATTCAGTGTAAATGGTCAGATCTGAAATCGCTTTCAGAGGCAGTATGTATATTTGAGGTAGAACAAGTAAGGTGCTGTCTATCCGGCTATGGGCATAGTACAATCATCCACAATACTATAAAGTGAATATGAGGACACATTGCGATACCTGTAAAGAAATACACACAATGGGCAACATACTTCAAAACGTTGCTGAAAGGTAAAAACATTAGTGCAAACAATCCAGTGCAAACAATATAGTGCAAATACATTTTATGTATAATGTAAACATTTTAAATATCACCTACCTAGTCTGCTCAAGTACACGTTTAAGTCTCTTTTCTTCTGACGTTTGTCATAGAACTGGAGCAGAGTCCCAAACTCAGTTACAATTTGTAATCCACATAGGTAAAATTGTAATCCACTCCTCTACCAGCTTTTTGTATTCCCAGAGGGTTAGGGCGCTCTGGGTGACAGCCTCGGGGACCATAGAATAGAATGAAAAAAAGCAAATATTGTGGCAGTGCAGCTGCCAGAGGGCCATATGAGGGCCATAAAATGGTGTGTCTCACCCAGAGGAAGCTGGATGAGAAGAAGAAAGGCTGGGAAAATAGTGTTTTTCCTCAGTGTGTGTATCAGCCTGGCTGTTAATGAGAGGTAATTATCAGCCAGCTGAGGAGCCCAGGTAAAGGTGGGCTGGGCTCCTCAATCAGGGCTCCCCCTCTTGGGAAGGAGCAGGCTGCGAGAAGGCCTGTGGGACCCTCTACCCTGTGTGGGGTAAGCACCGTGGTGTGGTTTGGGGAGCTGGGTGGTAGACCCAGATCCCGATAGAGAGGGACAATATTGTGTAGTCAGTGGCCAGAGGGCTGAGGATTTGTGTTTGAGTTGTTTGGATTGCTGTAAAAGTGACAATAAAAGCTGGTAGTGACCAGTTTGCACCCGAATCTGCAGTGTTGAAGTGGCTTCTTGAGGTGTGCCAACCGTCTAAGGTGAGAAGACGGCGGTCCTGGAGAGCTAAGTGATCCCTAGTGTCACATATGGTGGAGGTATGCTATGGCATGAAAATGGCACACAAAGCTGAGTGCTGCAGAGCTTAAAGGGCCAGGAGCCTATTGTGGAAAAACTGTGTTTGCAAGGTATTGCTGTGTGGAGCTTAAAGGGCCAGAAGCCCAATTTAAAGAGACTGTGATCTCTGCTGATGAGACTGTGATGTCTGCGGTGCAAAGGAAATGTAAATGCTGAGTTTCTCTAGATAGAGAGTGAGAGACACCTGGAGGCTCTGGTCTCTGATTAAAGTGGACTTGTTTGCTGAAAAGTCTGTTGCCATGTGTCTCATGGAGGAATACGCCAGGCGGTTGTGGCGGATAAAGCAGCAGGAGAACATGGCCACACTGATTGGTTATAGCAAAAGTGAAATGGTGTGGTTTGATGCAGAGCGGGAGGCTTTGGAGGCGCAACTGCAGTTGGCCCTGGAGAGAAAGTCTTCAATGCTGAGTGGACACTTTGTGAAGGTCCAAGATGTCGGTGATATGCCTGGAGTTCC